>JBBPJQ010000317.1:0-29487 GCA_038088795.1 Boletus rex-veris
TAAAACACCATCGGCCACTAACAAAATGCTGATGGCCACTTATAACGTGGTTCGCAAACTGGTGCAGGAAAGTACCGAGTCAGCTAATGCATCTAAGAACGTGGATACTGCTGGCAAGCCATCAGAACAGAAGAGACAGGAAGTAAAATGGATTTGCAATACAACTGCCAATCAACCAAATGAGGCTCAGGTAAGCTTTACCCCAAATTATATCACTGAAAGTAACAATTGGTGATAGGGTTCTGTGATGAAATAGGACATTGAGGAGGAACCTGCAACACTGCTGATAAGATGTCACAGGGCAAACACCCAGATAACATCCCTGAGCAGAGGATCAATTGCAAGGGAGGGAAGCCATCCGGCACAAGAGTCAGGCATTTGGCAAATATATTGCTGGTAGCAAAGGATCCAGAGCCTGAGACACCTTAGCGATCGGGATGAAATTGGTGACCGCCTCCACCACCAGATGCCAATTTCACAGCTGGTGAACCAAAGGCAAAAAAGCGTAAACAGATGGTTTAGATGGTACAGTTACTATATACATAGTCATATGAATAAATTTGTATGTACAAAGAGGATGGTAATACAAAACCCGACTCTGACTCATTCCACCATCATGTTGTTGTCAGCCACAGCTGCAGATTCGCCTGACACACCAGCATCACCATTACCATTGGCATCAGGAGGGCTGCTGACTCCAGCTGCTTGATCAGCTTGTGTGTCGTCTTGATCACCTGCATTGGGATCTGGCGTGATTGCACTGGTGTTATCGCTGATGGCTTCATTGCCAATGGTCTGCATGGCCTATTTGTTGGTGTCAGTCATGGCATTGGTGCTATTGGTCCCTGGGGCGACTGTGTCAGTGTTATCACTGATCGTTGCAATGTTGATGCTGTCAATGGTGTCATCGGTGGTGTTGGTCATCACCATTTGCTCGGTGACATCAGCATTTGTTTCACTGCCACCACAGCCCATTGCCTGATCGGTGATCTTGGTCATCTTTACCCATGTTGGCCTCACAAGCAGTGCCTTCGGTGATGATGCTCCTGAAGAGGTTCTTGGCGTCATCACTGACAATTGTATCACCAATATCATCAACGATGTTGATCATCTGCATCGCTGAATCTTCATTGGCCATTGGATCAGCCATGGTGGCAACATCCTCGGTGATTCTGCCAGTCTGTCCAGTGCCGATGGTGTCGCCGACCTGACTTGCGATCTCGGTGGTGGCATTTCTATTGGCTGTGGCAGGGACTGCGTTGGCAATGATACTAGTCTCTCTAGTGCCGATGCCATCCACAACATGCTCAGTCATCTCCATAGCTGAATCTTCATCAGGCAACTCTTCAAATCAGTTCTCTGATAGGTTGGTGGGGGAATGGGGAGGGCGAATGGGGAATTGGCCTATGTTGGATAATGTCACTCATGGTTCCACGAGGTGTTGGGGATGAGGAATGGGTGGAGGATGCTGGTGGGGGTGTCTTCGCTGAAGCAGCATTGAAATGTTTGGCCAATTGACTGGAGTTGGTGAATGGGAAAGCCAGGTGAGCGTCATTGAGATCTGGGAATCGGGCCTTCAGAACATCCCCAAATGTCTTGAGACTGCTTTCAAGCAGTTGAACGTGATTCTCCAGAGCCATGTTGTCCCAACGTAACCAGTTGCATTCTTCAGCAAGGCGATGGACCTCACTGCTCCCTGATGATATTGAGGTAGTTGGTGGGTATATGTTGGATGAGGAGGAGGGGCCTGGGGCTGGTGATTGGGCAGGGACAATGTGAGGTTAAGGATTCTTTGTGGGGATTTCTATCCTATCAAACACTAGTAAATGCTTACTTAGTATTGACATCATGCCAATGATACCATATACTTACCAAGTGTCTTCTTCACTGTCCCATGGGCCTTTGGGCCCTTTGTTGATGACTCCATGAGGTAAGACTTGACAGTTGGTGTTGCCAGCTGTGGGACCTTGCTTTTTTGCCAGGGAAGCTTTGGAGCTGAGGGCTGTTGTTCACTTCCCAATGACATTGAGGGATGGTTGGACGATGCAGGCAATGGCGATCAATGATGATGATGTGAGGCCGCAGGAGTGTTTGGGTGTGATGCCTTTGACGCTTCTGCTCCACCATCAGTCTTCAGTGCAGGGTCAGCTGCCTGTGACTTCTTCTTCATTGACGATCAGCAGGAAGTCTTCGGTTTTGCAGACAGTGATGTCGATCGAGAGGGTGATGCTGGACGTGGACGAGACTTGGTGCGGCCTTGAGGTTGGGAGACAAACCGCCCCCGATCTTCAGCTATCCACGAACACCTAATCTTTCAATGGAAACACTGGTCGCAGGCCTTGCTGTGAATCCAGGGCTTGCAGGACAGATCCCTGTCACAGCAGTTTCCACATGGGGTCAGGCGTTGTCACTGGCGGTGCCAGTAGCTCTGGCCAACGACTCGGCAACCTCAGTGGTGCTGCTAGCTCTGGCTGAAGATTCAGCGACCTCAGACCTGTTGGTGTCTGTCGACCTGGCCACTGATCTTCCATACTTGCTGCCATAGGTGAGCATACGAGAATGCCCTCATGGCAGTTCCTCTTCCTCTTCCTTAATTTTGTTGACTGCCTTCCCTTTGCCTTTGGCATCTCTGGTGACTGGCATCAGTGGAGCCTTGGGGTCAACTTCTCTCACCTTGCCTTTATCAATGTGCCCTTGCATTGGTTCCTCTTCCTCTTCCTTAATCTCGTCAACCGCCTTCCCTTTGCCTTTGGTGTCTCCAGTGACTGGCATTGGTGGAGCCTCGGGGTCAACCTCTCTCACCTTGCCTTTATCGATGTGTCCTTGCATTGGCACTTCTTTGTTCTGCTGTGTTTGCTGCCATTTCTTTGAGATGTCTTCTGGGATGATGGCCTGACTCTTTGTGCATTTGTGGTGGCCATTCAATTCACCCTCCTCCTCGGACATAGCATCTGTCACCATGACAGACGTGGGAGTGTTAGTGTTGATGACTGGAGGTGAAGGGTGAAGCTATGGGTGATCTGGCTGACGATTGACGTTGGCCTTTGCGATTCGATCCCATGACAGGTATTGGCTGGTGTAGAGCATTGACAGCTCGATGGCACATGCAACGATCCACCGAGGAATCTTGGTAGATCTGTCCCATGTCGCCTCGATAAATTCCTGTGTGAAGTTAGTGTCAGATGTAGACCCTCAGTACTGTGCCATGCACCAATTGTTCCCTCAACTCTTCTATCACTCCCTGCCATACCACCGACCACAATGAGCCAATTGGAACCAGTTGACCAACCCGAGTGAGTGCTGTGAGCATCTTTTGCTGCAATTCTTCGATCATCTTCTGAGCGAGGGTCTTCTGAGCCATGTGGTGAGGGAGTTGTCTGAAGGGAGTGGGGAGAACAGCAGAATGAGTGAAATGGAGGGAACACATGTTGAAGCTCCAACAACATTTTGCTGACACGTCTTGGCAAACGGGTCATTCGGCAGATGCTGAGGTGGTGGTGCTTGGCTAGTGAAAGCAACAATGAGGTGGAGGCCGATTTCAGATTCCAATGCCCAACACTTTGACCTGGGCCATCAGTTTAAAGGCAGGCCACAGCAAGATTCTCATACTCCATGATGCCCCCTCACAGGATGAAAACCATTTGATTCACTCTACCTGGTGAGTATTCTCATTCCTATGCTGTTTGCATTGGATTGCTGATTTGTATGATGTTGACAAATACTTTCACTGATGATCGGCCACCTCAGCACCTGCCTCAGCAGACGCTATCAGATGCCAATTTTGGCATTATGGATGATACCCCTGATGATGAGCAAGAAGGTGAGTCTCCATGTGGTCCACTCCTCAGGTTATTAATTGCAGGTGGAATAGACCCATACAGTGCCATTGCCGATCAAGTGCTGGCCCAATTAGTATTTGCCGACACAATTCCATCGCCTGGTGAGCTCAATGCATTCCAGCTCAATGATACTAATACTCTGGAAATAGAATGCCTGAACAGCAACAGTGGCATTACATCCCCACCATTACAGCTGCCATTTCCAACCCCACAACTGTCCACATTTCCTCAACCGTCTGAGCAGCTGTCACTATCACCTCGAAGCCCCAACCCTGTTGCCGATTCTCTACCGGTCTTTCTCAATTCACCACCAACACCAATTGAAGGACTATCCAGTGAAAGCTCACCAATGCTTGCCAAGTCACACCTCAAGTTGCCCGACATTGAAGACATGGATATGGTTGATGACACAGACCTTCAGAGGCCAAGCTCCAGTGCCATGGATGGGACTTCCCATTCGAGGCCAACACCCCCAAGCATTTGCAACTTGGAACACTTGCCATGCTTTTGTCGTGGAAGATTCCTAGACCCTGTGAAACGTTGCCGGGAACTGGACGCCCTTGATCATGAAATCCATTTTGGTAAGCAATGCTGTCAACAAACGCGTGATGTGCTTATATCCCATTGGGCACAGTGCATGAGAGCACCGATGCCATACAGGACTACCTTGAGTCAATGCTATTGTAATGGTAAGTGACCTCATCCTATGTTAAAGCCACTTGCTAACAAATTGATAGGTTTGACCGACATAGCATTGTTCTCCAAATGGATGGGGTTGGATATTGGTAGGTTCACCACTGACATCCCAGCTGCTGAGGGCAACTGGATGTTCAGGGCTGGTATTTGGCAGGCAACTGTGCATTTCTTTGCTGGCAATGAACACTGGTAAACCCTCCTCGAGTTTCAGGCGTCATTGCTACAGCTTTTAGATACCTCTGATGATCTCATAATGTAACTATTTGACTGTTGTAATTTAAGATGTTGTGTTTCCCCTCCTTATTATTATATGTTTGTGCCTTCGTTTGATAGTCTGTTAATACCACAACAAGAGCAAAAGACAAGGGCTGTGCCGAAATGTGGTCTGCTAGCCCCGGCCGACTCCATCAGTGATATGTCGTGATTGCCAGGCCCGGCTCACTTGTCATGATGTATGACACAGGCCCCAGTCACTCTCTTGGTGGTGTGTTGCACCTTGTTACCCAGGCCTAATGCACTTGTCTGTGGTTTGTTGGTGCATCTCACACAGGCCCAACTCACTCTCTCGGTAGTGTATCGTTGTATCCCATACAGGCCTGACTCACTCTCTCAGCAGTGTGTCAGTGCATCTCACACAGGCCCAACTCACTCTCTTGGTGGTGAGTTGGCGCATCTCACACAGGCCCAACTCACTCTTTTGGCAGTGTGTCGGTGCATCTCACACAGGCCCAACTCACTCTCTCGGCAGTATGTCATGACTTGTTACTGAGACCCAACTCACTCTCTCGGTGGTGTGTTGTTGCATCTCACACTGGCCTGACTCACTCTCTCAGTGGTGTGTCAGCACATCTCACACAAGCCTGACTCACTCTCTCAGTGGTGTGTCAGCACATCTCACACAAGCCCGACTTACTCTCTCGGTAGTATGTCGGTGCATCCCACACAGGCCCAACTCACTCTTTCAGTAGTTTGTTGGTGCATCTCACACAGGCCTGACTCACTTTCTTGGTGGTGTTACGCTCGCCCCTATTGGCCCCAATTGCTGGATATCTTTTCACTTTATCTTGCTTGTCTCACTCGCCTTATCCAATAGCCTTATCCATTGAACGACCCTTATCTTGTCAAAGTCACATGACCAGTCACGTGCTCAGTCACATGATCTTATCTCGTCTTATCTCGGCTATGCTCCTCATGGCATCCTCGTGCTATTCCTCTTGACTCACTTTCCTTATCGTCCAATAGCAATAGTCCCTCTTATCTCGGCAGTGCTTATCTTTGCCTCACCGCTAGTGCATGGTAACCAGTAAGCACACTTTCTACTATATATAGATATACACAGCATGGTCTGTGCACGACTCCCAATAGTATAAGTACTCGTAGTTGTAGTCACTTATACCTTAGTCTTGTTCTTTTGTTGTTTCCCTTGTATCCTCCTCTAGTCTTGACCATAGTCCCTAATCTATAAGGCATTCACTTGTCTTCCCTTATTGACATCCCTCTTGCCGTCCTCATCGACACATCAGACATACTCATTGCAAGCGCCATATAGCTGTGAACTATAGCACAGACACTCGACAAACAACCGACATATCATAGAAGGATATTTGGTCGTTTCAGCAACCTCTATCCTCAGACCTAGTGAGTACCTCCCACTAGGCACATACCTTCCTCTTGTCACTTGCTTTACGCTTGTGGCACCTACTGTTCTCAGACAGTAGAGACAAACGGAGTACCGTGCACTTCGTTAACAATCACCTCGATGCACTGTGGGACCAATAGGGAAATGGTCACCATGAGCACAGTATACCAGATACCAAACCGGTCAATGAAGTGACTCACCAGCAGACCTGAAAAGATGCCTAAGATACCAATTAGCCCGAATAGACCAATGTACAACCTAAACAATTGCATCCCATTTTCATGGTTATCATAAGTTATGAGTATAACATGAAGAAGGTCACCCACGTGGAGACATGGTATGGATCACTGCCCAATAAAAATGTAAACATCACCCAAAACTTGGTCCAACAAGCTATCTAGGAAAATTGATCAACACTGCCTGTATGAGTCTCGGCTCGGTGACGGAATACGTGACCATGGTGTATAAGATCTCCCCATACGTAAGGTGGGTTCTTGGGTGGGTGATCCTGGGCCGGTACAAGGACATAGGCACCACACAAGATGAGAACTTGCATGCTGATGGCAATGCAGTACACAGTGTGCCAGGTGGAGAAGTAGCCAATAATGCCCGAAAGGACATGCGTCCCAAGGATATTGGTTGGTGTCTCCAGCTGTAATCACAAAGTGGAAGTCACCAAAGTCCTTGTTACTTTCATTTCAGAGTCTTGGCAGCAGCATGTGGCGAGGTGCATTGGGGTAGAACGATGAGACCATTGGAAAACTTGCCAGCAGCATTAGTATAACTGATCATAGACAATGGGAAAAATACTTGTCAGGAGGGACGACCGCGGAAGGTGGGTGATCTACTAGCACTATGGCACACATTTGGACAAAGACTATCCTGTCCACTTGTCCAACTTATCATCTTGATGTGTCACCCACCGGGTACACCTTTTGAATCATGACGCATGATGGGCTTGAAGTCCCAGAACTTGTTGTATTTCCCAGCCCTACAAGAGGTGCCAGTGTTCTGATAGGTGATGTACTCGGCATTTTGAGGTGGCAGGGCATAAGAGGTTGCTTGAATAGTTTTCCCGAATGCGATGATCCAGTCCCCGAGAGATCTGATGACTTTGGACTGTTTAGGGAGTCGGACGGAGAGTTGAAATAAGTCTCTGACATCATGGGATTGTTTGGTCTTGACTTCAGAGCTCCGAGGACCTTGGATAAATTGACTGCTTGTCCCTTGACAATGTTAAGCCACTGATCTGGCGGGAAGTCGGGACATCCGGGTGCAAGGAGGATCTTTCGAACGACAAAGATAGGATCAGACACCTAGTCTTGGAGCAAGTGAATCTGGTTGGAGCTGAGCCCTTCAGATGGAACTAGGAAATTTCCAGGGGAAGCGAGTCTCATCAATAGAGGAATACCTTCATTTGGTTGAGACTTGATCTTCTTCATTTGATGACTCAGGGGATCAAGTGTGAATGGTAGATCTGTCTGACAAGGGTCGCAAATGGAATGGATCTGACTCTCCTTGGGGCTGAGATGAGCTTTAAGGGATAGATTGCTAGGGTGAGGAACTGGACACTCCATGTCCAATGGTTTCTCAATTAGAGGCATTGATTTCGTTAAGCATTGAGAGGTAGATAGAGAGCGCTTTGCTTTGCTGTGTAAAGTCAGCTGCTGTCCCCCCCATCTCAAGTTCCTCTTGTATGGACAGAATCGCTTCCACCTTGGATTTCTCACTTCGTCTATACTGCTCGATGACATTGAGGACTTGTTCGGGAATGGTGTTTCTGCTCAATCCATGATCCAGTCGACTAGCAGCTGTGTGAGAGGAGTGGGCAGCATTCTCTGACATGAGCAAGGTGATGATATAAGTGAAAAAGATTCCTCTGGCGAGACAAAGAGAGGATTAGTAAGAAACATCAACAGAATATAACAAAAAAGAAAAGAGCCCACCTGGCAAGACGAAGAGAGGGTTGAGAGCAAGAAAGAAGTCCTCCGTCATGGTACCAACATCTCGTCAGGGTGACTAAGCAGGACGTGCCGGCGAAGGCGTGGCACTCGGGTGACAGCAACCTCAGTCAACTAGTCTCATATAAATGAGAATGTGCCAATATGAATATTCAAATTGGTATGCTTACCTCCAGGACATCTGCCATGCTCTTTAATGACTCCTGTTCAACTTATCACCTTGCCTTGACAGTCGTCCAACCTGTATCACCTGAATCTCAAGATTGGTGAAGCGTGTAAGAAATATGCCAATGACTTACCTGAGGATGTGTACATAACCCTGTCAACCTTCTCAACACATTTCTGAGAACACTCGTATCTGTCCACGACCCTCGATGAGCGCCTCTTCAAGAGCCTGGTTGTATACCTGTGAAATTTCATATAGTAAGTACTCTTATCCAAAAACAACCCATGTGTCGCTCGACGGCTGACCTGAGAGAACATTTTTGGAAAAAGTAAGTTGCAAAAGTCCCCCATCACCATGACACTTGACAATATCTGTTCCACATACTGTGACGGTGCTTAGTATTGCCAGCTCCTGCTGAACAAACACCTGCATCGCATTAACAAGGCTGAAAGCCCAGACTGCCCCCACTGCCAGAGTCGCCCCAAGACAGTCTGACATTTCCTCCTAGAATGCCCCTGCTACAGCCCCACATGTGATAACCTAAGACGACATCTAAAGGCTAAAGCCCATCGAATTGAAGCCTTATTTGTTGGAGTTAGCAAGCACGTGCACAGTCTTGGACCGCACCGCACCGAAGGACCTTTTTCGTTTTATCCTCATTCGTATGTCTTTTGTGTTTGAACCATTGCTCGCTCCGAGCAATCTATACTTATTACTACAGTATCTTTTGTCCTTGCTCGTGCTTGAGCCCTCGACATCCCGATTCGACCCGCGTTCGTACCCGAACGCGCCCTTCTATGTCTCACTCATTGTACATATACTTCCTCCGTCGTAGTATATAACTCAATCCTGTATGGCGAAAACCCTCAGTCCGTTGTTTCCGCACGACGACTGAGGTGAGCCACTTACCTATTGTACTTTCACCTACTCGAGCTGACGAGCGCATAGAACGCTGTCCCTCGATAGGTAATTACCAATTTAGTCCGTTGTTTCCGCACGACGACTGAGAACGCTGTCCCTCGATAGCCGTCGTGCTCTACAGAAGTTCTCGTAGCCTTTCAGAGATTGCTAATGGCAATATCCCTGTCTCCCGAACTATGTGTAATGGTGGATGCAAACATCCCCAATGAGCTGCAGAGTACAGCCAATGTGTTCCTGATTGATCAGGTGGACCCAGCACGTGACCAATTACATAAGTTTTGTGTGGGCAGTGGCAAAGGCTTGATGCAGACCTCTCTCTCCAGACCATACACCATCACCATCCCCAGGCACCTACATCCTGAATTCTCTCAGAGCAAAATTCACATGGTCATGTACTATTATGCCTGCCGATTGGAGGAAGCAGGCCGAACCTTCCAGTCATTCCCGATTGATCACTGGCCCACTCATTGGTACCCAAAGGCTCAATTGGAGCTTGTGTGGTAATTCCCCATTAATCATGGACTTAGGTGGCTTAACCTCCCTCAGGCAGCTTTTAACTTGTTATTATCTGTTTATGTGACTCGTCAAACATGTCACCCAATCATTCCAGCACCATTCAATGTTTTCTACACTGGGCAGGACTGTGGGCAATTTCAGCGCAATCTCCAGGAAATTCCTAAGGAGGAGTTTGGCCTGGTCACTGGGATCAAGTTGTTGCTTCTGAATTGGCCAGAGCAGGCAACCATATCATTTCCAAAAGCCTGGTGGACCGAGAATGTGCCCCAGGACAAGTTATCATTGACATGCCTGACTGATGACACAATCACCGAGGCCAAGGCCTTCTTTTTGATAAGTTATGGCCATTGATCGGCAAGCATAACTGAATGTTCTCAGGGTATGTGGGACACCACTGATCTGTCCCCCATAGACAAGGCCTCAGGCAGGCGCCTTGCTGGTGTTAGAGGCACTATCAGTATTCTCCTCAGTATTAATTGCCATGAGTTGAATGTGGTGAACCAGTCGATGGAGACATCATTGGAGGCATTGCATGCTCTGAGTGGTCCTCGTCCCCATCAGCAGTAGTATACATTGATCCTAATATGTACTTAAACTATTGCTTTGCAACATCTGAGTAATGCATGAATTGGCTTCAGGATACATGCATGAATTCATGCACCTCATCTCTCATATACCATGCCAGGACTGCCCTGTTACCACCTGTCTGCCCTATGCCATGCTCAATCATCTTCCCTGACATCGCGATAACCATTCCTGGACAGTACTGAGGAGTTAGGCCAAGGGTCGGGAGGAAGAAATGTAAATCAGAGTAAGTTCTGAAGGTCACCAACAGATTCAACCATTGCAGTCAGCCAAATTGGTTGACGTGGAAAGGGCTTGCCCAGTTCACCATAAGAGAGGCAACATTGTACACTGAAGGCCATTCAATGGGCCAAGCTGGCTGTCATGCCAGTATTGCCGATTTCCTCAGCGAATTCCCCAAGCTTCACCATTGTCTGAAGTCCACTACAGTACATCTTGGGATGCATGATGGCCAATGCCCTAGACAGTATCACCACTTTGTCTCATACAGAGGACAGCCATTGTTCGGCACTTTCGGTTCACATTGCAGCCAATACTTCGGGGATTGTGGTCCCTCCCTAAATGAGATCAGGGTCTTCATTCACTGTCAATACATGGACATTGATCACATACATGTCTTGCCTGTTGGAACCATGCTGGTGACATGTTGATCACTCCCTTTGTATTGGCATCCATGTTGTATAATCCTCACTGGTTCGCCAATTGCCCTTTGCCCCGGTGGTTAACCCAGCATGGAGGGCATGAGCCAGATGGTCGACATTCTTTCAAAGCACCATCTGTACATCCGTATTTCAACATGCTCTGCATATCTCCATGGAACTACACACCTGATTCGGGGGACTGACAGCACCAGAGAGGTACCATGTGAGAATAACCCTGGACCAATCGACTATAATGGCTGGTTCAGTGATATCCCAGAGTAGGGCAGGGCTGGGTGATATGGCATCAGAGGCTGGTATGAATGTGCTCTCCATCTTTGCCCTCTCCGAAAGATGGATTGCATCAATGTTCTCCAGTATAACTGCCAGGAGGTTTAGTTGAGGATTTTGCACAGCTATGTAACTCACTTTGATTCTTGTATGTACAAACAATGATGTTAACCATCCAGTCTGCCTCGCAAAGAGTTTTAATGCCGACATTGGCAAGGATTATTGGGCTTTCACCATTGGTGAGAAGCCCAATAGCTCAGTGGAACTGCTGAACCATGTGGGACGCTAGTTTATCTGTATATGCCAATTTCCAGTGAGAGGAAATTTCTGCTTTACTTTGTAAACCAGCCATGGACAGTCGTGTGTTGTAAATGTGTGGTGATTATCTACGTGTTTCAGTCCCACGGTCTCCAAGAATTTGTAGACCATGATGATCAGCTCTCTCTGGGTGGTTTGTAGTCTGATGTGTTTGAAGCTCAGATAGGCCTGGGCTGCATCATCGCTGAGGGAGTTGGGCCTGGCTAACTGTCTCGGTGGTGTTCCAAGGGCCAATGTCCACGTGCCCATCAGATTAGTCTGACTGACTCCCTCGGTGATACATAGATGACTCTCAGATGGGCCCGACCTACTCTCTCGGCGATATACACATGCCCTCAGATGGGCCTGACCAACTCCCTCAGTGATATATGTCTGACTCTTCGATGGGCCCAAGCTACTCCCTCAGCAAGGTGCAGATGGCCCTCAGATGGGCCTGACTGACTCTCTCAGTGATCTATCCTAAGGGCCTGACCTACTCCCTCGGTGGTGCATACATGACCCTTAGATGGGCCCAAACTACTCTCTTGGCAATGTCCACATGGGCCTGCCCAACTCCCTTGGTGATAAATAGCTGACCCTCAGATGGCTCCGACATACTCTCTTGGCGATATCCACATGCCCATCAGACAGGCCTGCCTGACTCCCTCGGTGATATATGCCTGAGCCTTTCATGGGCCCAACCTACTCCCTCAGTGATATGCAGATGGCCCTGACTGACTCTCTCAGTGAGCTATCCAAGGGCCCAACATACTCCCTTGGCAAGGTGCAGATGGCCCTCATGGGCCTGACTGACTGTCTCGGTGATCTATCCAAGGGCCTGACCTACTCCCTCGGCAATATGCAGATGGCCCTTATGTGAGCCTGACTGACTGTCTCAGTGATCTATCCAAGGGCCCAACCTACTTCCTCTGTGGTGTGCACGTGACCCTCAGATGGGCCCGACCTACTCTCTCAGCAATATCCACATGCCCATCAGATGGGCCTGCCCGACTCCCTCAGCGATATATACCTGACCCTTTGATGGGCCTGACCTACTCCCTCAGTGATATGCAGATGGCCCTTACATGGGCCTGACTGACTCTCTCTGTGATCTATCCAAGGGCCTAACCTACTCCCTCAGTGTACATACATGACCCTCAGATGGGCCTGACCTACTCTCTCGGTGATGTCCATATACCCCTTACATTAGCCCAACCTACTCTTTCATTGATGTTCATATTTCCCTGAGATCACAGATAGGCTCAATGCATGGTGTCGGAGATGTGGATATGACTCTCATATGGGTCCAACATACAGTATGTGTCATCATTATCACTGAACACTCCCCCCGGGCCCAGGGTGGGGTCATCCAAAAGCCTTCATTAGCAAATCATGATTTAGTTGTGCAGTACTGTAAGGCACTGCATAGCAAGTTACAATTGTCACAGTGTCACAAAAAGGTCCCCCCCTGTGCAGCCACACCACAGAGCACACAGTGCTGTACAGATTTGGTAAAGCTGTGCTGGTCCATACAGATACTAACACACTATACTGTCTGAAGTGTCTGTACAGTGCCTATAGTAGACTCAGAGGGTGTTGATATTTTTTCTTCTTCTTTTCCAGCCAATCCACTTAGTATAGAATAAAAAAGATGTATTTTTGTAGCTACGAATACAATATATTATAATACTAGCTATGTGTGGCATAGGAGCCATGTGGCCATGTCGTTGTCATTGCTACATTGTTGCCGATGGGGTGGTAGTGGCCATGCCACCGAATCATGGTCGTTGCAGTGTCACTGTTGGGGTGGGGGTGGCCGTGCCACTGCGTCGTCATCGTCGTTGCGGTGTCACTGTTGGGGTGGGGGTGGCCGTGCCACTGCGTCGTCATCGTCGTTGCATCTTCACCAATAGGGTGGTGGTGGTGCCGCCGTGTTGACGTTGATGTCACGTTATCGCCCTTGGGGTGGGGGTGGCCATGCCACTGTGTCGATGTTGATGTCGCCATTGGGGTGGGGGTGGCCATGCTACCGTGTTGACTGTTGTCGCACAACTCACATTGTCGTGGTTGGGGGGTGGCCATGCCACTGAGTGAAACGACCAAATATCCTATCTATTGATATTGGTTGTTGTTGAGTGTCTGTGCTATAGTTCACAGCTATATGGCACTTGCAATGAGTATGTCTGATGTGTTAATGAGGATGGCAAGAGGGATGTCAATAAGGGAAAGGCTGGCAAGCCTTTATAGATTAGGGATTATCTGGCAAGACTAGAGGAGGATACAAGGGAAACAACAAAAGAACAAGACTAGTAAGATATAAGTGCTACAACTACAAGTACTTATACTATTGGGAATCATGCACAGACCATGCTGTGTATGTCTATAAGTAGTAAATAGTATGCTTACTGGTTACCATGCACTAGAGGTGAGGCAAAGATAAGCACTGCTGAGATAAGAGGGACTATTGCTATTGGATGATAAGGAAAGTGAGTCAAGAGGAAAAGTACGAGGAGTCCATGAGGAGCATAGCCGAGATAAGGCAAGATAAGGTCATGTGACCGAGCACATGACTAGATGAGTGACGAGTGTGATAAGATCACGTGACTTGAGAAGATAAGGTCTTGATAACTGATAAGACAAGCAAGTTAGACAAGCAAGAAAAGGAAAAGATATCCAGCAATAAGGGCGAGTGTAACACTGAGTCGTTATTGTCATTGTCAGGGTGGGGGTGGCCATTCCACCATGTTGACTGTCATTGCATGACCCATGTTGTTGCTAGGGATCAGCATGGGTAAACCCATGGGTATCACAAGGTCAACCCATACCCATACCCACACAACCCATGACCCACAAACCCATGGGTATATGGGTACATACCCATTGTGGGTATACCCCAGGGTCTATAGTCTAAATACACAACTTGAATGTAACGAAAATCTACTACTTGAGTTATGCCTCATCAATGGCATCCCATTCTTCAGAGAGCACCAAACTGTCAGCTCCAACATCATCCATTACAACTACTCTCTTAACATCAGCATCTTTTACCAGCCCCATCCGACTCCATGACCCAAGGCACAGCAAAGCCCAAACACTTTGACAGGATAAGCGATTACGGATATGTGACAGTAGAATATGGCCTTGGCTAAACAGGCATTCAATGTCAACAGATGTAGCTATGTACAAGTTTGATAAGCCAGCAATAAAGTAAGCATGTGCCAAACTTGCCTGGAATACTCAGATAGTTGATTGCCATGCGGGAGAGCCAAGGATACCTAGCTCGATTAGTGGTCCACCATTCCATGGCATCCAACACATTTTCAACATCAGTGGCAAGATACGCTTGCAGTTTGTCACGCAGGACCTTTGGTTTTGGTTTAGCCAAGCACGGAAGGTTGTTGAATACATTGGCGGGGGATTCATTAGACTCCTGTGTGATTTCCGCGATGTCATCAGTGTCCATGTTGCTTGAACCGTGATGCATGTGATACGAATTTTCATAGACATCACTAATGAGCTGTTTGGCAGTTGCAATCCAGTTTGTAGGCCAGCCGGCAGCCTTGAAGTACTCGAGTTTGTGGTGCGGGTGCAGCACTAGTAGCCTGTTAGAATTACAGCGCATGAATACTGAGAAACATACCTATAGCGATGTGATACACATTGGATGAATCCGTCAAGGAATAGTATTGGTTCAGAGTCTTGGCGAATCTCATGGTGGCATGGATGGCTGGGCTGAGTTCTTTGTTGTTTAACATGCCAGTGGTGAAGGCTTCATCTATATAGTCCATGGCTGGGATGACCATGGTGAGGTTTGGTGTAGTACGAGAAAAATACGCAGTCACATCCTTCAGAATCTGCACTGACTGATTAGTCAGCTGAATGCTGTGCAACAACGTGCACACCTTCAGCATGTTATGCAGCTGCCTCAACAACTCCCATTCCTCATCATCCAGCCCGTGACTGCTCAATCCCAACTTATTCTTGTCCATTATTCCATCAATTCCTACACAATACTCCAATGTAAAGTTCAACATGTCGAACATTGAGTTCCAGCAGGTCACCACATCCCATGGGAGATTTCTGATGGCCAGTTGCAACTCTTCCAAGATCTCCTTCCATGCTGGCAGCAGTTTGGTGCTTAAATGTATAATTCTGAGGGCCAGTTTGCGAATCTACCAGGAACAGGGACAGTCAGGTATGTCAACCACAGTCGAAATTTTACTGACCTTGGCAAGTATCAGTCGAAGCAGTTCCAGATGGGCCTCAAGGTCTGCACGCTCCTCGGCCATCAAGAAACTCGCCTCGTCTACCCATCCATTCATATCATTGTCCACAAGGTCAGTTTCTGCTTCGTCTCCGGTCCCATTTTTCATCTGATGTGCCTCGAGTTGTGTCTGAAGCTCTTCGAGCTCAACATCATCCCCAAAGTACTTCAACTCATCATTCAGGCCCTCCCAACCATGGTCAGTACCTTTCTTTTTCCGTAGGTTGAACATGTGAATCAAACTCTTTGCAACTAGATTTATGATGTGCAAGAAGCACTGCGTCTGCACTGTCTCGCTGCCGAAGTGTGCAAGCCAGTCGGCCAACTCATAGGTCATCATGTCATTGGATGATGCGTTATCGGCTGTGATACTCAGTATCTACAGCCGATGTTAGGTATGTAGTTCATATTTTTGCATGCCGTTCACCTTATCCGAAATACCAAACTCGGTCAGAACATCCGCAAATGCTTCGGTGAGGTTTATGCCACTATGTGCCTAGATCGTGCATTAGTACAAGCTAACATTTTTTAGTACTTTTTACATACCCTGGCCACCTCAACAATATCAAGCACTATTACCAGCAGCTTACCCTCATGCACTAAGTGCACGGTAACAGCCACAAAAGCCTTATGATTCAGAGAAGTCCATCCATCTGTCGCAAAGCTCAGCTCGCCATCATATTCCTGGTAAGTTTACTTAGATGTTGTGCAACAAATACAATGTGGCAGCTTACCCTTAGCATTTTAGCAATCCACTTTTGTATGTTCACGAAAATGAGCCGTGTGTCCCACGATACGGTGGTTGGATGAGGTATGTAATATTCTGGTCGCCCTGTTTTCATGAGGGATTGAAAACCCTGGTCACTAACTATTTCAAATGGACGCATACTCTCCGATAACCAATGGACGATCTCAGCCCTGCGAATCCATATCAGTAGTGATTGCATGCTGTGGTCCATCATACCATACTTTGTCTCTGAACGGCTATGTTGTCTGTGCGAGTAAGTAACTGCACCCTTTCCCATTCGTTTGAATGCAACTGATATTGAACCTTGCGCAGTGTGATTATTGAGTGCGCTGTGTGCCATTTCGATATCCCTTGCACTGCTAACCTCCCCCAACACAGTTTCACCCCAGCACGTGCGCACATGCTTGCACATATTACCTGTCGACACTTTGTTGGTTGTATTGAGGTAGCGCCGGACCCTGTGCTTGCATCCCTTCGCAAGACACTTGAAAACGTGGCACTGCTGGCTGTCAATGTACTTGATATCTGGAACGAGGCTAAAAAAAGCATAGATTGGTGAGACCCAGTCCTTCATCATATGTTCTGCATTCCGTTAATGTCAAAGACACTCTGACGAAGTTATGTAGACTCTTATGAAGTTCTGCATCTGAACTCTCCTCGACAGTGTTGTTCTCATCATTAATGGGGTTTTTTTTGGTACATTTTTTTCGGGGGGGAGCTTCCTTCGATTCCTGACCACGCTTCTTGCTAGAGCTTTTGCTCTCCTTAATGTGTGAGGTATTAGTAACTGGTAAGCTAGAATCACTGTCTTCATGATTGCTTGGCATGGATACAACATCTTGTTGCTCCACACCATGGGATCCAGCACTCTTGTCGGCTGTAGTTAATCTTCTCGATCCCACAGTTTTCATTTGAGAGTCTGTTCCCATGAGAGCCTGGACCTTCTCTGTCAGCTGTGAGACATGTTTTGGAAGCATGGCGGAAAAGGAAGGGGGTTGATGGTATATGTACGGGAAGATCCCAGATTTCCTTATATTCTGTAAATTTTCCCATGTCATAAAATTTATGAACTGTATAGTTCTTGTGCCTTTCAGGAGTGATGAAATAGGCAAGTGGTGATGACAGCTGTGGCTCATGCAGTAGCAGTAGTAGTCATCATGGGTAGAGACCCATGGGTCATGGGTTGATGGATTGCTCAAATATAACCCATACCCATACCCATACATACCCATACCCATGCAGATCTCTAGTTGTTGTGGTTGGGGGGTGGCTGTGCCACTGAGTCATTGTCATTGTCATCAGGGTGGGGGTGGCTGTGCCACCGTGTCAACTGTCGTCGCGTGACTTGCATTGTCACAGTTGGAGGGTGGCCATGCCACTGAGTCATCATCATCGTCGGGGTGGTGGTGGCAGTGCCACCAAGTTGACTGAGTTGACCGAGTTGCAGGTGTCGACATTGTTGGGGTGGTGGTGGTGCCACTGTGGTGACATCGTCGTCGCGTTAACGCCGTTGGGGTGGGGGTGGCCATGCCACCAAGTCATCACTGTTATCAGGGTGGTGGTAGCTGTGCCACCGCATCATCGTCATTGTTGGAGTGGGGGTGGCTGTGCCACCGAGCCGTGGTCATCAATGTTGTCAGGGTGGTGGTGGCTGTCCCACTGTGCAGTTGTTGTTGTCATCATTGTTATGGTGGTGGTGGCCGTGTCGTCATTGTTGGCATGGTGGTGGTGGCTGTCCCACTGTGTGGTCGTCGACAGCAGTGTTGGTCATGGTCGTGCCTTGGGCGGTGGTAGCCATTGTTGCCTCATTGTTGGTGAGGTGGTAGCGGCCATGCCACCATGTTGTCATTGTCATCAGCGGCGGTTTGGTTGTGGCTGTGCTGTGCCATCATCACATCTCGGTGTGGTGGTGGTGGCTGTGCTGTGTGGTCATTGTCGATGGTGGCAGTTTGGTGGTTGTGCCACCACATTGTCATTGTTGACTGTTGTCGCATGGTTGCATTGCACTGTCATTGTCATCAGCAGTTTGGTATACCACCACATCATTGTCATCGATGTGGTGGTACTAGTCATGTGGTGTCATTGGCATCAGGGTGCTGTTGGTGGCTGTGTGACCATGTCGTCGTCGTCGCCATTGGTGTGGTGGCTGTGCCATTGCATTGTCATTGTCGGAGTAGCAGGAGATGTTGCCTGGATAGCTGCAGGTGATTTATCTTGGTAGCAGAGACAGAGATGTGCTGGCCAATAGGTAGACCAAGGATGTCGTCAGGATGTGGCAACACAAAGCAGTAACTGAAAGAAAGAACAAAAGAAGGTTAAACAGGTGGAGAATATGAGAAAAGACGGACATGGTGGTTGGTGAGAGACAATAGTTTTCTTCTTGAGGACAAACTGCTGGAACTGCGGACGAAGACATCAAGTGATGCAGCAGAGGGGAGGGATGGTTGTGGCCGATGATTGATGAGGTGTGATGGTCATGCCACCACATCTTGATGTGGCAGTTGTGGCTATCCCGCTATGTCATCGTGTCAACATGGTGGCAGTCATTCCAGCTCATTGTCAACGTGGTACCAGTGGTGGTGATGTTGCCACATCCTCGTTGTTGACAATGTGGTGGTGGCAGTGATGGATACTGATGAGTTGGAGTGTGTTTGAACAGAACGAGGTTAGCTGCCTTAGTGTGACTCGGACACAAAACATGATGACATAATCATAGCTCACGAAAATCAACAAGTTTTATGTAGTACAATTAGGATCTACTATTAGAATCTATGTAATAACTATGATAATTGAGTAATCTGCACACTGTTGGACTGTGTGGGGTGAGCCAGCACGTCAGTCACGTCGTCAGGGTGAATGCTGTAAGTATGCTATGATTCTCTGCCAAAATTGGAGTTTGCTGGGACTTGCTGTGCAGGGAACTCGAAAACTGTGAGTTACTGTTAAATCATGCTGTAACAGCTGTGTCACTTATGTGATTTTGGCATGACTGTGCCAAAATCAGGATTTGCTGATGCATGCCAACACTTGTGGCATGGAAGGGTAACATTCTACCCCCTCCACAATTTCCCAAATCCTCTCAGATGGTAAGTTCAATGTAATTTTTGGCTGATTCAATCTAAATTATGTTTTGGCCCCAGCGCGTTCGCATTTCGGAGCCAGTGCAGCCCCACAAGTTAGACGCACTCAGCTTGAACCCTTCGAACCCGACCACACGGAAAAGACCTTGTGTGCCGACTCCATTTCCTAATAGAGGGACAGACAAGTAAGTAGTTACTTTAAGTGACACAACAACTAACAACTACATCATCCTTGGCAGGTCTACTGATGGCCCTAATGGTTTTACACCTGCTGTCAGTGATTCGTGCAATGATGCTGATCCATGGGGGGATGATGTTGACCCAGTCAGTCCACCCTTCACTCAAAAGAAGTGGGTCTGTCATGCTGTCCTGAGTGATGAGGATGAGCCCATGGTCACAAAGACAACCACACACAAGGTGAAGCCAGCAGTGAGTGAGGCAGAAACCTTGTCAGCTAACTCCTCACCTACTGCAGGTGATGAGCCATAAGTGGCGTCAACCAAGCCCTCCATTTTGAGTCACAACACAGTGGGTGGCAAGAAGACCTCACAACCCAAGGCATCTGACTATGATTCAAAAACTTGTCTTATTCTCAACACTGCCATTCACTTGTATCATGTTCTCTTACTGACAGATAACTCGTTTCCTGAGGCACATGTCGAGCTCGAGTATGCAAAGGAAGCTTGGAATATGAGCTCTAAATACCACAAGTCCACGGACATTACCCTCAATGCTGGTCTTGTCTCCCTGATAAATGAAGTTCATGGGTCATATAACATACTGACTTGATGTCATTAGATCACAACATGACTTGTCTCCCTGGTAAATGAAGTTCATGGGTCATATAACATACTGACTTGATGTCAGGAATTCAAAAGCAAAGCATGAGCAATTGTTACTACTGCCTATGGGTTCAAACTGAGTGATGCAACTGCCATCAAAGAGAACAACCATGAGCGGGTTACCGAGCTGAAGTCCAAGTCAGTGTTTGCTTGCCACATACATACTGGGATTGAGCATGGTGATACTATTAACTAGAACTTTTGTCCTTTTCAGGAGCTCCACCCTCATCGTGCTGGGATTTATCAACACAAGGCTATTCAGCAGATCATCAATGAGGTCCTCTTCAAGAACAAGGGTGATGAAGGAATCAAATGGATGAAATATTATAATCCATTTCCCTGTGTTGGATTTGTGCTGATGCTCACAGCAGTAAGGTTTTTAACTAAAGCCGAGATCATGCCCTGATGCTTCAATAGATCAAGTGTGCGATTGATGAATGGTCTACTGGAAGGTGCAAATTGATCCACTTCAAGGAAGATATGTACAAACATGTCTTCAATCAACACCTCAAGATGCTCAACTATTTTCATCAGCAGACGAGTGAAATGGATATATTGCCCAAGATGCTACAGCAAGTCTACGATAATGGAAGGTAAGTGACTAAATACATATGTCATCTATACATCCTCTGATCAAGTGCAGGTTGCATGCAGGTGTCAACATTATAGAGAAAGAGAGTGATGGAGTTTTCATTCATTCCCCATAATGTCATTCAGGATGCAATTGAGGAATTTGGGCTGAAAGTCAGACACAAGGCAGATGATGTGGATGAGATCAAGTATGAAGAACAGGGCAGGGAGAGGCTTGGTGCAGATGATGAGGATGAGATTGAGTATGAAGAACAGGATCGGAAGAGACTTGGTGTGGATAGAAATTCAGAGATTCAGATAGATGGAGATGATGAGGATCAGATGGAGGGTGATATGGAGCAGTAGGTGTGGACTATATTATTGTTGATGGAGTGTTGTAGCTCTGTGTGATGAAGTGCTACATGGTTATCTGTAGTGCTTATTGTCCAATACTATGAATTGCTACAACATACTATATACTATAGTGCTGTGTGCAAGATCAATTATCTATATAGTGCTTACTACAGACTGCTAATATGTACTATGTAGTGCTGTGTGAGAAATCAAGTGTCTATATAGTGCTATATAGTTGGGGGAAGCCTATGATGTCTAACAGGTCTAAGGGTGCTATATAGTACTATATAGCACCTTGTTTTTTTCCAGATGTGTTTTGCCTGTTCATTATCCCTTGGAGGGAGGGAGACAGCTCAATAACACGTAACTGTAAATTCCGCCCTTCTGCAGGCATATTACAAGGCTCCCCTCCGAGCAAAGGGGATGAAGTATCTTGGGTGCATAAAGCAGTGGGTTGTAGATTGTCATTGACGAGCCAGAGAAGAGAGAGCCACTTACATCCAACAACAATGTCGCAGTCAATGTTTCCAAAGTCGACAGGAACATCAGCAGTGAAGCAGGTTCTGAGATAATGTGCCTGAATTACAGCTCAGGAGATAACGAGGTGGTATTCTGTGGCTATGGAGTATGAAATGATGCAATGAGGGATGTCGACGTCAATGTGACCATGCATAGAATTACCATTCAAACGTATGGACATCTTTAGCGACGTAGATGGGCAGGCAGAGAACAAAGAGCAGCGATCTAAATGACCGCAAAATTAATAATAATTTAAATGACACAAGAGCACATAAAACAGACCAAATATAAATGACATAAGAGCACATAAAATAGACCAAATATAAATAAACATATGCATACCCCGATGGCAGATCTGGCAAATTCTACCCCCTACAGAACCCACTACTACCATAGTGGTAATAAGTAACCACAAAAATTATCATTATTTTACACAAGAGCGACAAAGTCATCCAAATATATATAAACATGTAAGATAGGGTGCATCCACAACTTTCTAACGTCACGTGCAAAAGAGTGACTTAGTGTGACTTATGACTTAAAATTGAACTAGTAACTATGGAGACAAGAAATAGACATTCTGATGCCATCAAAATTTCAGGATGGATAGCTACAAGATTTTGTTGGATTTAGATCTTTCGTTTTCACTCAGTGGAAAAAGTAGTGTATTAGTTTGTGTTAACTACACCCAAATAATCCACTGTCGGCCACCTTATGCTTACCTTCGCCATGCCCAAAAAGGAAGTAATACATCCAATTGAGGACGGACAATCTTAAAAGAAAGAAGGTCACCAACGAGTCAAATCAAGTCACTCCGAGTCGTCTCCCAGTCATGGAAACAATCAGCGGGATTCAGACAGACCATGACTACCTTTTGCTAAGTCTAAAGACACTATATATATAGTAAGAACTAACTAGCTATAGTTGTGGATTTGTGGTGTAGTGGTTTAGTGTGTTCTGTCATGTAGTAGCCAGCTGAGGTAAGCTCCTGGGTTTAATCCAGGCTAGTGTGTTCTTGTTGTTGATTTTTTTTTTACTCCCCACCCCTGTCACGTGATTTACCTTCAAATCCAGCACAATATCAAAAATATATTGTGCTAACATTTTCCATCAAATGTCCATTCGTAAAAAACTTAGTTTGGGTGTGTAATCAGTTGAGATCTCACTTTTACCTGAGGATCCAAGGCAGAATCCTTATTCCTGATTTAGAATTTCTCCGCTGCTGCTGGGATGCTAAGTCATGGTCACACAGTGTCACAAGACCCTGACGTTGGATGGTTGTGGACGTGCCCTATCTTACATATGCAGATTTGGAAAAATCCCTGCCAAACGGAATTGTAACTACCCCCCACAGAACCCACTACTATCATAGCAGGAATTTAGAGCCTGTGTGGAAACATAGCGAAACATAGCTGTTAACCAATGTCTTCAGTTGGTTGTATTTGGTTTGTGGCAAAAACTCCGGCATCGTCTTCCATTGTTGTATTGGAGACTGAATTGGCAAACACTTTGCAACCACCCAACCACCCATGATCACTCATATCCTTGATTGTTATCTTGAGCAAGCAGATGCTCATCGCTACTTCGTCTACTAGTGCACAACTCATCACCAATGCCGTTACATTGACTACAACAGCAATCAATGCTCTCAGCACATCTATGTCAATCCAGTCAGTGCAAATGCCTCCACCTTCATCAGTCCCATCTGCGCGATCATCTGGCAAGCATCGCCTATCTGTGCTGTCCATGGATTACACAAATGATCCACTTTTGTCTACAGAATCTACCCCTTCCCTTATCCCTAGTAGCACTAAGCGCAGCCACATTTCAGACAATCAGAGCACCAAAGCTGTCAAGGGTGGGCGGAAAAATGTGACCAGTGTAGCACTTCATTGTGTAGATTCATCCATTTGCCACCTCTCTGATTCGCTTGAAAATACATTCACAGATCCTTTGAAGGTGGTCACAGAGGCAATAGCAGTCCTTACTGTGCTTGGTGACAAGGTTCCTGCAGAGCACTGTTGTTTCATGAAACTTCACCTCTCGGACTCATGAAATGCCACTGCCACTGTTGTTTTTACTGCACTCAAGGACAATGATTCACAAATTGAATTTGTATCAGACACATACAGCTTGCATAACTGCGTTGTTTCAGCAGGTCCTAGTAGTTTCTGATTGTGATTGTTCTGCTATGATTGTTTGTTGCATGTAGTACTACAAATGTTGTCTGTTGTGAAACATATGCATCGCTTTCATTTCTGCTTCAATGTGCCCGACTATGTACACATGTCATTCAACTCATCTGAAAAACATATGCATTGTTTCTGCTTTGCACCTGACTATATATACATGTCATTCAACTCATCTGAAAAATCATCATCACTTGTGCTGTCATCTAAGTCCTGCTGCTGCTGCCACTCTTCAAGTATGCATTGATAATCAATCCACATATGCTCCGCAATGTTATCATGCATGACACTCACCTCGGAACCTTCACCTGTACCCACTGCTGCTGCTGCAGCTTCATTTTCTCGTGGCTCTGGGTTAGCATCAGCTTGAACATCATGGTCGTCATCTTGGTCAGAGTCTACTGCACTTTCCATATTGAGAGGATCATGAGTAAGGATGAGATTGTGGACACAGGCAAGAGCAATAGGCAACCAAGCTTGAATTTCAAGGCTGTATTTGAGAGGTACTAGTAGGAGGATGCGGAAACAGTGTTTGAGGATACCAAAAATGTGCTCGATGACGTTCCGAGCTGATGTGTGTCAAAGATTGAACAATTCTTCACAGTTTTGAGGGCTGGATAAGATGATCAGACAGGATATCATTTAAATACATGGATGTACACACCATTTATTCGCCTGACCCCATTCAGCCAGATAATAGCAAACTCCCCAGTAAGGGACCAGAAGCTGTGGTCGTAATGGATACCCAGCATCAGCCAAGAGATACTTTCCTTCTGGGATGTGTAAATCATTGGATATTGCATCGTCATAGACATGTGCATCAGTGGCAGACCCTTCCCAGCCAGTGAGTATGTACATGAAGAAGAGGTTGAAGTTGCAGACAAAAAGGGTGTTCTGAGAGAGAAATCCCTTGCAATTTCAATAGTGACCATGCAATCGAGCTGGCGGTGCTGCAGGAATGTGACTGCCATCGATTGCACCAATAGCATTGCAAAAGTAGGGGAAGAACTTTGGATTGATTCAGATCTTGGAGGGGCAGGAATCCCCTGTTGGGAATTGGACATACGTCTGGTAAATTGGTGTGCTCAAAAACATATGTACCATTTTCTTGAAATAGCTGTATGAAAATTAGATCATTGTGATTAGGAAAAATAACAACTGAACACTTACTGAGAAATGGTGTCATTGGAACATTGGAATCTCTCTCCAACATGTTGGATTGTCAAGCCGGTAACAGACATATACAGAAATATCGCAAGTTGTTCTTCAAGGGAGACGTGCTTGGAATCGGTGATTCTGATTGAGCGTAATTCAGCAATCATCTGCACAAAAACCTCTTTTTTGACTTCAAGTTCCGATCAGATGCATTCAGGATGGCCACAAAGAAGTTCCAGTACCACTGATACCCTGAGAGGGCTGAGGTATGATACGGTGTAGGGATTTTGTAGATTTCAGATAGAGATTGAAGGAGGGAGACTAGAAGGAGCTGGATAAGTTTTACAATGTGAAGGACGATGTCTCTCTGTCTATCGAAGTCAGAGGGGGCCAGGAGAGAAGCTGACTGCATAGTGTAGTTGTACTATGCTGACACCTGATCATTAGCATTCAACATTCAGTCTCTAATAGGACAATGCCGGAGTTTTTGCCACAAACCAAATACAACCAACCGAAGACATTGATTAACAGCTATGTTTTGCTATGTTTCTGCACAGGCTCTTACATGCTTCTTTATTTGGCTTTCATCAGCAAATCCCTAATTTTGGCACAGTCACATAAGTGACATAGCTATTACAGCATGATGTAACTGTGACTCACAGTTTTCGAGTTCCCTGCACAGCAAGTGGCAGTAAAACTCCAATCTGCCCAAATTGGAGTTTTTGGGCAGATTATAGATAGGGGTTGGGAATGAAAGAAAATTGATAAGTCCATTAATGCTTGAGTAGTGGTCATAACACATGCACTTCCTTCATATCTGCTTCATCGCTTCTATTCACACATGCGTATCTAATCTCCCACACCTATGCTTCTCATTCACATTAGATCCGCACCACAGCCTCATGCTGCCACATACATGCGCATCCCACATGCCGGGCTATGTACACAGGTATATCACGTGACCCAGTGTCCAGCATATTTACTATATATAGCAGTAGCACAGCATGGTCCGTGCACTCTTGTACTTACTATATAAACCCCAATTCAGCGCCAGAGAACACTAGTCTTGTTCTCTTGGAGTTTCCCCTACAGGCAACTCTACTTCTCTCATCTTATCTTTTTCTCTGTGCAAGTGACCTAGCACGAAGGCTTTACTTAAGTGTGAGTCCTTTAGGGTTGTTTCAGATTATCACAGCATACTTACAGCATTCACCCTAGTGTTTTCCTGGCCAGGCTTTGAAGCCCAAGCCAAGCCAAGCCAAGCCCCAATGAGCCAGGCTGAGCTGGGCCCTTGGAGTTGGCCTACAGGGGCCTATGGCTCAGCTTGGGTTTTTGTGGGACCGGTGTAGGAACCCGTGGTTCCTTGTGTCTGCATCCCCTATTTTCCCCATCTTTCCAGTCAACAGGTGGTCTTTGCTAGTCATTCTTCAAGATATCCGTTATCCCCGTGTCCATCTGAGTCTTGTCTGAGGTTTGTCCATTTATCCATGATTGGGTTGTGATATATCCGTGCCCATGTACTGATTGGGTTGGCATTGTACGAAATGGAAGTCTTTCTGTGTTATTTCATTTACCCTCTTCTTTTGTGCTATCAATGAGTATGACTTTATAGAGACAGCATTCCCATTGTACGTGGCCTCAGGTCCATCAACTTGGTATCAACTGCCCTCAAGTCACTACCTGATGCAGGGCAGATGAGTTTGTGACTGCCACCATTTTCAATCATAGCTAAAAAACTAATTTCTACTTCGCTGCTGGTTTAGCCGTGAGCCCCAGAAGTTTTCACTAAGTACAGTCTCTGCTTGTCACTTATTGAGATAAGGTTTGGATGCAGTCTAGGGTATGCCCTGGACTATAAAAGGTCGTGTCTTAGCTACCAAATCTATCTACCTTTTAATCCCTTCTTTGCCTGACTTGTGACAGGCCCCGTTGGTCGTCATCATATGCCATCCATATTTCCGTTGTCGTTCCTGTCGTCATCCGTGATTCGGCCATTGTTCCCATCCCTGTCCCTATTCGCATCCGTCTCGGATAACTTCTGGACACCTTTTATCCCACTCGGGAAGTCTCCGCTACCCCTTCTACTACAACACCCTTCATAGAACCCCTTGGGACGAGTTATACTTGCACCCACACTTTCATCTCAGTCTCTCTTTATAGAGGACACCATCACCCCCTTTCTCATCACTACAACTGGAGCCCACTGTGAGGAGTTCATCTAGGTTGTTAAGAAGGTCGTTAAGACCCATACCCGAGTGTTTGGAGATCAATGATCTCCTCACTGATCTTCGCCATTTAGATATCTCAACTGAATCTGAGTTTTTCGTTCCGGTTACTGAAACGACCTAATATCCTTCTATAATAAAACAGTTGTTTATGCTGTGTGGTTCACAGTCTATATGGCGCTTGCAATGAGTTTGTCTGATGATAGGGAGTTCGGCAAGAAGATAATCACGTGAAGAAGGCAAGTTAATGTCTCTGATATGATTCAAGGACTAGGACTAGAGGACAAGAGGGAAAGACCAAGAGAACAAGACTGGGAAATACATGGTGCTAGGACGAGCCTTTATATACTATGGAGAAAGGTGCACAGACCATGCTGTGTATGTACATGTGTAAGAGGTGAGGCGAGTGATAAGCACTGCCGAGATACGAGTGTCTAATGCTATTGGATGATAAGTAAGATGAATCAATAGAAAGGAACATGATGTATGCACGTGGTGCATAGCCAAGACATGAGGAGTGTGCGTGGGCACAGCCTAGAGAGCACAAGGACAAGGCAAGGACAAGGCAAGGATAAGGCAAGGATAAGGCAAGGATAAGGCAAGGATACCATGAGGTAAGGGTGAGGTGAACACATAGTGTCCATGAGGTGGGAACGTGTCTGAGCACGTGACTAGATAAGATAAGACGTGACCAAGCATGAGTGATAGATAGTGGGGCAGGGCGAGCGTAACAGTTACTCCCAAGCGAGCGCATCATAACTGTATCTCCTCTCCTATCCTTGACTTACCATTCGTACCAGGGGGCTTTACCCATTCAACCCCACAGCAGGCCGCTTCTTCTTCTTCACAGTACCACTCCCTGGATCTCACTCCTCTCTCCCCCTTAACTCCTTCCCCTTCCTCCTCATCATCATCTGACTCTTCCGTGTCTTCAAAGACACAATCTGGATCAAGTTCGTCAGCGTTGTTGTCCTACCTCTTCAACCTCACTTCCGATCCACTCATACCCACCCCTACTGCACGTACCACATCATTCACCCCGTCATCGCTCACCACCACCAATTCCTCATCTGTTTCACTGTTCCTGGTAAAATCGACCACACTTCTGACACCATCCCAACTGACACCATCGATAAACCCACTACCCGCTCCATCCATTCCAACCTCGTCGATAAAAACACCATCCATTCCATCCAACCCACCACCACTGATAAACCCACTGCCACCACTGCCACTACACCCGAGAAACCCACTGATGGCTGCACCTATCCAAATGCCTCTCCATGGAACCCCTAATGTGCCAAAGTTTGACGGAAAGCAACTGTCCGAGCTTCCCCGTTACCTAGAGGACATAGAATTCCTAGGCAATGCAGTGCACATTGACCAGGCTGGGAAAATAAAGGCGGTGATTCAATATGCAGTGCTAGATGAAGCTGAAGTATGGCAGACACTCGCAGAGGCAACGTACAATACCTCATACATGATCACCAACAGAAGAGCATGTGCAATCAGGACGACCTCAGAGAGTATACCCGAGCATTCCTAAAGATAACCACGGTACTCATAGCTAACAACAAGCTTGTGACAACCGAGAGGAACATGCTCTACCTCAATGGATTCCCTCACGCTCTCCAGCAAAAGATCCAAGAATGCCTGCTTATTGTCAAGCAAGACATCCATCCGGTGTCGTTTGTTCAGGATTTGGACTGCTAGATGCTAGGTTATCTTTGGACAGTTTATCCTCCGGGCCCAATCTGACTATAAGCTGATAATAGGACAATGCTAACTATCAGATCAAACAGAAGAAAAGAGATAGAAAACTGAACTACTGAATGAGTGAAGGTACTTAGTCAATTGGATCCCCGGTTGTTCTTCCTTTCCCGACTATTGTCTAAGGAAAAGGGTGTTGGCTTTCTTCCTAGCTATATGTAGATATACTACAAGTCTACCCTACTGCTAAGATTCTAGTAGAAACTAGAGAAATGTAGCTAG
>JBBPJQ010000318.1:0-29333 GCA_038088795.1 Boletus rex-veris
TGTCGTACACCACCATGTACCCCCTCCCAGCCCACACCATCGACCTCGTCCTCCAGTACATCTCCCCCCTCGCCGATCCCCTCCCCCCACATCTCATCTCTACCCCCCTTCGACAGCGACACCATTTCCTCCAAATATCCCCCTCCTCTCCTGTCGAATATTTGTGCTGGCCGTCCCCTGACAATGCCAAAATCATCGACCTCCTTGGCCACTTGCCGCCCCTGCCCGACCATGCCAGCTATCCAACACGCTACACGTCAGATCCCGAGTCTACCGTTGCCCATGTACAGATATCCTCGAATGCACAAGGGTTGCGCATGCTCTTCCATTGGGATGGCACACACGGTTGGAAGTATCATGACCTCCGTCTGATGCCATTTCCGTCCCCCTCGTTCTCAACACCGGAGGAATCACTTGCCAGCAGCTTCGCATGTGAGGCTGGCACCGACCCGCGACCCTCGACCCTCGATCTCGTTAGTGAAGCCGATAATGTCAACGGCAGCGAGGAAGAGTCGTATTGGGACGCCTACGGGGCGGCCGGACACGACCTGACCTCCCCTTTACCACCGCAAGGCACTGAAGCCGTCGAGGGAGAGGATGCGTACTGGGCACAGTACGCCTCCGTGCAAGGTCGCTACATATTTCCGCTTTAATGCCGCCTGCAAACTTTCTCAGCCTGACTTTTCGTCCCTCTCTAGGTTCCGCTGATTCCACGGTACCCTCCCCTTTACCCACCCACCACAGGCTCCGGCCTGCAATTGCTATCGACGACGAATCAACCTTCCCATCCCAAAATGATCCAATCATTGACATTCCGGTCGATGTTATTCATGCTTGTCCTCTCGCTTCCAGGCTAGAACCCCCATCCCCGAACTTGCTTGCGCATCTCCTCAGCACAGTATCTCCCAGAAAGGAGACCTACTCTCCATATTCAGTGCGATCACCCTCACCCTACAACACCGACCCTTCACCAGAACAGACCACAGCAGATTCCGAGTTGGTCATACCCCCATTACCCAACGGATATCTGGACGCATCAGTCGTTTCTCCCGTGGCGCTCAAGCTTAACGGAGTTTCTCTTTCTGAATGTCGTTCACACACAGAAGCAGAGGATGCTGCGCTCACAGATAGCGTCAAGGGACTTTATTACCTTTGGAAAGCAGGAAGGAAGGGAGAAGCGGATGAAAAAGACAGAAGTGTCTTTCTGCGGATCGTTCAGGCGGCGATTGCGTACGAATAAGTAGACCGGACGCCCATATTGTAGCGTAACAAAAACTATCGAGCACAAATCACTTCCTTGGGATCATCCCAAAACATCACTCTCAAAGCTAAAGTGACACTTGAAGCAGTGCACCAAGCTCCAGTAACGCAAGATTGATTTGCGTGATTATTTGCGGGTCCTGGGGTGTGGAAGTAGGAACAGTGGATGTAGTTGATGTAGTTGATGTTGGAGATGGAACATTGGTGGACGCCAAAGAAGTCGTGGTCGTGGTCGACAAAGCTCTCGAAGATGAGGTGGTAGTAGTCGAAGGAGTGTAACTGGTAGACGATGGCGTGAGTGTCGAGCTTGACGAAGCTATGTCACGATTGTAGGACCAAGACCCATAAAGTTCTCCGACGCTGACCGGCGCAAAATACTGAAAAAGGCCCTGGCTAAAATCTAGGCCACCGACCGAGCAGCCAGGACACTGGCGATGAATGTGTTACGATATGACTCGTACCAGCCTGGTAAAATTGACGACTTGCCTCGTCCGTGATCTGGGCTTGTGCTGTTTTCCCGTTGATGGTAATTGTGATCATCTCAAAGCAGTGAGCACCACTCCCATATTCCTGCACGAGAGTAAGCATCACAAGCCGAGATAAATGCCAGCCGAGCTTACAGCAGAATTTAATGCAACAATCTGATCCATGGGGATGAGCGATTGAATGTAGAAATGTAACATACACGACACGTACAAAATCACTGGCACTGTTCGTGGCACCACATGCGCCTCTGAAGAGCGGCATTGAACTCAGGGGTTTTGTAGGTGTTATTATGATAGACTCACTGTCCAGTGTTGAAGTATGTAAAAGCAGCATTTGCGTCTCTTTTGTATTTTGCGTCGAGCGTGAGCTTGTTGATGTGTCGATGTGGAGCACGAGGCTTCTCAGGTCCGTACGAGTGTTCAGCTTGAACAGGGGAGCACGACAGTAGGAAAACGGGTAAAACGAGAGACAATAGACGAAACGAGCGCATATTAGAGCCCCAAACGCGGTTGGATAAATACAGGAGGATGAAGGAAACTTACAATAGCATGCAGCAGAGTTTTCCTGGCAGGCACAATTCTCACAGTCGGTGCCTTGGTGTCAAGCTGCGAGTCACGATGCACATGATACTCTCCCTAGTACCAATGGGCGCCTATTAGTAAAAAAAAACTCTGCAATCTCAATGACCGTAGTGCTACTGTCGGCTCAGTCTGGCCACGAAACCAACCCAGCCGGGGACTCGACAGATTTGGTGTGGTCCGCACAAGGAGATGCTTGCTTGGCAGGTGACAATGTTCGATATAGATAACGAATCTAATACCACCGCGATCCACGACTTCAAATTATTGACAAGAAGCCAGCAACCTTAGGGTATACATTTACAAATCTGTCTTGAACATTTGGAACGCGATCAGTAACAACTCAAATATATGGTCAATATTGTCAGGTGACAGAAAGGTATCTACCCAGGCTGGTCAAGTCCTACTGGAGTGGTTGTCACTGCGGAGTCCCTGGTATTGAAAGCACAATGCAATGTTTATCCTGACGGAGAACGACTACTTGATCCTTTTGAGCTGCAAAAAAAAACATGAATACTATGCGGAAGACATGAGTGCCGCCTTACCCTCTCCGTTTGTTTGAAGACACCATCGTCAAGCCTCGTAGCTTTGTTTGCGATGACATCAAGGCGTTTGTTCTGTACATCAAGCTCCTGTCCCATAGCTGTCCCAAGGGCTTTCAAACTCTTTGTGACTCTGGAGATCTCGCCAAGGTTGCCGTCTATCTCACCCTCGACTTCATCGTCTGAGTCTCCCGCCTCGAACTGATAGGGCTTTCTTTGTTCCTTCCTCGCTGCAAGCTGTTCTGCGGTTTGAAACCTGGAGTTGCTAATCCCGTCTCCAGTTTGAATCCCCTCGTCCCCATCTTGCTGCCCGTAGGTAGCTGCCCGACCGAGACGATTCTGAGTGTCTCTGATGTCTAACATTGCTTTCTCTCGTTCACGCTTTTCATCCTCGTAGCGTTGCTGTATCTTGGCTTCTTGAGCAGCGCGTTTAGCGTCCTTGTTGAAGGTTATCGCCGGGCGGAAAATCGATCTATTGAGCTTCTTGAGCTCGTCAATCTGATCTTCTGCCCGCGAAGTATGGGTCCTGGATACATCGAGGTGACGTTCAGTATTTGCCAATTTTTCTGTGAAAAGGGTGATTATGACCAAGCCGCGTCTAAAGAGAAATCAAGCGTACCAGATTGATCTGCAAGGCGGCCCAAAGTCCCTTGCGCAGTTTCTTCGGCCTCCTGAGCCATCCGAAGCGCGTTTCTAGTCGAGTTAACACTCTCTTGTTTGAGGAACCTTGTTTGTTGTTTGATCCCTTCCACATCCTCATCGTTCTCCTCGCCGGGAAGAGGCTCTCTCCCAATATCGGGACCATCAAAGAAGCGACCAGAACCTGCCTTTTCCGGATTGTATCCAGCAAACAGCTCCCCACGAGCTTGGGTCAGCTGGGTCTGAGCATCGCTGGTGCTTGTTTCAACAGATGGCTCATAATCGTCAACTCCACTTTGGAACTTTGACCTCTCCGTGGTGTTGTATGGATCTGGTCCGTCTCTGCTCGGTACGTACGTGCTGGCATTGGAGCGGTAACTTGGGAGAGACGAGGTGGTGCGCGATGAACTGCGAGACGCACCAGGGGGTGGTGCGAGCTCGGATTGGACGGGCGGGATGAGTGGTTTGTTCTTTTTAAAGAGAGGCATACTGGGTAGTATCGTAGCAGCTTGTGAAGTTTCTGAACAGCGGAAAGCGGTGATCACTGGGCATTTAACATGTCACGTGACACGTCAATGGAATCCACGTGACCGTTCAGATAGTACTACTAGGAAGTATTATCACTCGTTTTCCTCTTCATCACTGTCTTCATCGTCCATCCAAGAGACTGGCATGCCCTTTCCCACTGCTTTAATTTTTTTGACAGACACCCGCTCATGAAACCGAACTTTTGATGGCCTGATGTTTTTGTTCTGTACTCCCCGCGGCGCTTCAAAAAAATCATCGTAAAAGAGTTCTGTCGGTGCTGCCGACATTGATGAGCAACAATCCATAGCATCTGTTATTACTTACCAAGATCATCACCGACGTCCTCGGCTACTAGGTCATCGACTGAGCCATATAGATTTATCTCAGATTCTTCTGAAGAATCTTCCTCTGCAACTGAATTTAGTTTTCCTTTGTGTACCTTCTTTGTTTCGACCTCGCTTGTTTCAGCGTTGAAAGTCGCGAGATCGAAAAAACCATCGTCAAGGGCTGAGTGTCCCCAAGAATGTGACCCAGACGGGCTCCGCTTCTGGCGATGAACAACGTCCAACATTGAGGTCGGGGGCCCATCATCTTCATCTTCATCGTCTTCAGAAGCAGAAGCCTCGTCGCGAAGGTTGACGTCTTCCGCTGTTGAACTACCATCCTCTTGCTCGTCACTAAGCTCTTCCCAGATACCCTCGTCACCATCTATATCCATCTCTTCAGCGTCGTCTTCATCCTCGTCCTCGTCCTCGTCCTCACCCTCATCAATGCTTTCATCATCATCGCTATCTTCTTCGTCCAAATTTGCATTTTCGCCCTTGCCATCGTCCTCGCCAAGCAGAGTCTGCAAGTTCGCGCATACGCGCGCCGCTCTTAGGTCCAATTGTTGCCATATCTGATCGATGTTCATGCCATCGATGAAGAGAGACGGAAGCGGCGTCTCTCGAGTGTCGGCATTCTTTCGAGGGTTTTGCACCGAGCTTAGACTGTGCCTTCGTGTCGAGGTGCTACGTGCTTGGGACCTCGTCTGTGGTGGAGCCGCTTCAGTGAGCGTAGTTAATAATGTTCCTAGATGAGGTTTCGAAGACTTCTCTGTCTCGAGGGCTGGCCAAAGGTTCATCAACTTTTCGATAGTTATTCCAAGACGTCTACCTTACCCCAGTCGAAGATGTGTTTTGCTGCATGCAGCGCAGTGGAGCGAAGCTCGCTGCTAGGCACCGCTAGACATTCTATATGAGAGTCGATGAACGTGGAGAGGCGCCCCAACTCAGGTGGCAATGGTAGGTTTCGCTCGCTCATATAGACGCGAAACGTGACATGCGAGAACTCATCGACATCATCTAACATGCTTGTCTTTATTTGGCAACACGAGTCACTCCACCACCATGGAGTTCATTATGACTATAGACTCTGATGACGAAAATCGTACACAAAAACACAGTGGAAAACACAAAAATGAAGAAGAAGGTTATCCCATAAATCCTGACTTTTGCTTCGACCTATCGGAGGACCCATATGTAGAACTGCTTCAGTCTGAACGAGAGAAGGACATCGTGAAAAAAATCGCCAAACCCGTGAGTAGTCTTCGCCTTTTTTTTTTTTTGTCGAGTTTCAGTTATTAAGTGCTGGTAGGATCCAGTATCCATAAACGAGATCATCCAGAGGCGGAAGCAGGAGCGAGCCAGCGCAAAGCGAAAACGAAGTGACGAGGATGATGTCCAGGAAGAAAGCGACGTAGAAAGCGATGGCTATGTTTCAAGTGGATCGTCCATTCCCCAACATGCAGACACGTCACACGACGAAGAAGGCGAGGACCCATTAGCAACGTCCGACGAGGAGCAAGTCAGCGCTGCAGAGGACACTGAATCTTCGGATTCGGACAGTTCAGAAGTTGAGACGCAGGCGGAGAAGGATCGCAAAGTAGCCTTCTTTACGTCCGAAGTTCATCAGAACGTCCACTCCTCCTTTTTGACGATGAATTTATCGCGTCCTATACAAAAGGCTCTCAATACCCTTGGGTTCGTCTCTCCTACCCCGATTCAGGCCGCAACGATTCCTGTCGCTCTTCTAGGGAAAGATATCGTCGGGAGTGCTGTTACAGGTTCGGGAAAGACAGCAGCATTCGTCATTCCTTTACTCGAACGTCTCTTGTATCGAGAGAAAGGGAAACATGCAGCTGCGACGCGGTGTCTCATCCTTGTACCTACGAGAGAACTCGCAGTGCAATGTTTCGAAGTTTGTTCTAAGTTGGCCACCTATACCGACATTCTGTGTTGTTTGGCAGCCGGTGAGCGAATATCGTTTTTCGCATTTGGGCTACGTTCATTCAGATATACTAGGTGGCCTATCCTTGAAATCCCAGGAAGCAGCATTACGAACTTTCCCAGATATTGTAATCGCAACACCTGGCAGGCTCATTGATCACCTTCGCAATTCGATTTCATTTACACTCGATGCACTTGACGTCCTTGTGCTCGATGAAGCTGACCGTATGCTCTCGGAAGGTTTTGCCGATGAGTTGGATGAGATCATTAAAGCTTGCCCTCTCTCGCGGCAGACAATGCTTTTCTCTGCCACTATGACAGATTCCGTCGACGAGTTGGTCAAGGTGTCCTTAAACAAGCCCGTCCGTCTGTTCGTCGATCCAAAGCATAGGACTGCCAAAGCGCTCGTCCAGGAATTCGTGCGAGTTCGCGCCGAGAAGGAAGCAGATCGGACTGCCCTGCTTGTAACCCTCTGTAAAAGATCATTCAAGCAAGGTGTCATTGTTTTCTTGCGTAGTAAGAAACTTGCCCACCAAATCCGTGTTGTTTTTGGTCTTCTCGGTATGGAGGCGGAGGAACTACATGGAGACCTTACACAAGAACAGGCAAGTCATTTGTGTTCCTCTTAGAGTGTTAACAAACGAGCTTTTAGCGCCTCGAAGCGCTCCGCCTTTTTCGTGATGGACGAGTTAACTTTCTCATGGCAACAGACTTGGCTTCTCGCGGACTCGATATCAAAGGAATTGAGACTGTGATTAATTATGACATGCCCAATCAGTTAACACAGTATCTTCACCGCGTGGGTCGGACAGCCAGAGCGGGGAAGTCTGGTCGGTGCGTAGGGACTTCTCTCGCTTGGAACATTTCTCTGACATGATCAGTTCGCTAACCTTGGTTGGGGAGGGCGATCGCAAAATGCTGAAGGCTGTTATGAAGCACAGTGATGGGGAAGACAATATCAGACATCGAATCGTTCCAACCGACGTGGTCTCTCGCTGGGTTAAGGAAGTGGAAAACCTGAGACCAGAAATAGCTTCGATCCTCCAAGAAGAGAAGGAAGAAAAGCAAGTATGTCCACCTCTTATGATGTTCTCGTCGACTTCTCACTTTAATTCTTAGATCCGACGGGCAGAGATGGAACTGAGAAAAAGCCAGAACATGATTGATCACGAAACTGACATTTTCTCTAGACCTGCAAGGACTTGGTTCCAGACTAAACAAGAGAGGTCAAAAGCGGCAGGTTGGATGAGTAGTTTTACTGAAGGAATCGCACTGACCACGGCCATGTCCTTGCCACGTACAGCTGTAAGCAAACAACATTATGAACGCGGTGCCGCAATTTCTGCACCATTGAAGAAGAAATCCACAGAGGATATTTCCAACGTTAGTACGGGAGTTTAGATCGCAACGTTTCCATTGACGATGTGGAGTCTTCAGCCAAAGCGAGACAAGCACGCGGGGTTATCTCGCAGGGCGAAGCGACGTAAGATGGCTATGGAAATGAATAACGAGATCGGAGACAATGGCAGCCTCAATGCCGCCATCCGCTCAGCGAAGAAGGCAGCTAAACCAGGGAAGATTAGGACGGCCCTGAGCAAAGGAGCCACCCGTCCGAAGCACGGCCCAAAGTTAAAGGCAAGCCCACGCGCACTAGGCACATTCGAGCAGGATTTATCTACAAGGAAGGCACGCAGCGAGGGCATCAGAGCTAAAAAGGGTGACACTGTTGGGGGGATGGGAAAACGCAAGAAAGGCAAACAATAGGACCGTCATTTTTGCACAGAAGTCATCTGGACGAAACGCCAGCGCGTCATCAAATTCGAGAGCGATTGAAGTAGGATACCATTGTTAGTGACTGGAACACGTCACTTGAGTATTAGTTTACCTGAAGAAGCACCATTTCGCGTGGCGCGAAGCCTTTGTTCTACACCGCGAAGGCTAATTAGCGAGTCTTCGAATGACCTTACGTCTCAAGTTTCTCGCAAGAGTCCAAGACAAAAATTTCTGGATCGTACTTTTTGTCTCTCAATGTCGGAAAACAACGCGTTTGCGTCACTCGCTACTCTTCGGTTGCCTTCGCCGTGCCGACTACTCTCCTCAGCCTGTTGTCCGGACAAAGACCTGATTGTCTTGATATCGCGACTTGGTGGACGTGACAAGCTGAGTCTCTGGAAGCTACAAGGTTCAAAGAAATGGGAGGTAGATGTCGGAGAAGAAAACGATGCTTCAGCAACGGTTGCTGATTTAGTCTGGAGTCCGAGCGGTGAGCTTTCATCCCTCGTTCTTGCATTCTTTCTAGTTCATGATGATGATCCTGGCAGGTCAAACAATAGCAGTAGTTCGCGACTCCGCCCACATCACTCTTCATTCCGTTCAAGATGGGCGCATCGAACGTTGCCTGTCCATGCCTTTCCAGGGTACTCCCGAAACCATTGAAACCATCGTTGGGGTTTGGTGGTTCGCTGGTCACCACTCTCCCGCAAGCGGTGTCATCCCCGACATATTCAAGCGGAACGGGGTGAAAGTGAGTTGTTCACGAAAGTTTGACCATCCACTTCAGCTGTCGTCTAGACTGGTTCGGCGCTATCTATTCTTAAAACACTGCCTTTGCTTGATCACCTCAAGGAAAATGGTGAAAATATGACGTGGGTCAATCTAATCGATTTCATTATACTATTGACCTGTTGTCTAGTGCAACCGACTTATTCGCTTTTCAGGGGACACAAACACGGGCTACTTCACAGCAGTTGATGCCAGCAGTCATCAAGCAATGGCCGGCTTTGGTCCAATCCTTGGAGGACGCGTCCATTGCTTTCTCGAGTCAGACTCGTGGCGCTCATGACAAAATGGAAGAGTCGAACTCTTCTGCACAGGCACAAGAAGACGAAGACAGCTTACTTACTCTGATTGACAAGCGGGGCACTCTTCATAGTTTCTTAGATGGAAGCTATTTCCTTGGATCTGTGGTTCTACCTGGTGGATTGCCATCAGCTACTGCGTTCAAACACCCCCGTAAACCATCGATTTTCCTCCACCCACAGTCAATTGATTCCGACATGCTATTAACGGGGATGCAACCTCTCGTCGTCGACATACCACTTCTTGCAACACCCAAAGTGCGCGATTTCGCGCGACTCTCATCGGCCGCTCGCGAATTGACGTGGTATATCATGCGCGTTGTCAATGAGGTTCGAGAAGGTTGGTTTGGATCGGAATCGTTTACAGGGGCTAGGGATATCGGGATCAAGTGGGTACAGACTCTAGAGAGAAGACTCAGGGAGCAATACGGTCGTCAGTGTTCTATTCTGTGTCGTTGTTTCGGTGACATATCCATGCTTGTACAGATCAGAGCCCTGATATCATTCTAGACCTCACCACCTTGCTTCTGACAGGATCTGGGTCAGAAGGGCTAACGGACTTCATTACAAGCAGCGAGCAAAACAGCGAACGGGTAGGCTTCTTTCGATCGTTATCCCTAATTTCACGCTCCTTTCAGAATCTTCAAAAATGGGATTCCTCAGTCACCGAATCACTAACAAGGATGCGTGATCATGCAACTGCACGCATTGTTCCCGCCTTGCAGAGACTGCACATTATCCTGGATGAAATTCTTGGATGGTCATACATGTGAGTAGTCTCGAGTTGAAGACGTAGCGGATCTCAATTCCAAATCAGGCCCCAATTTATGTTGTTTGGCCTCGGTGCAGATTATGTGGATTCTTGCTTGAGGATGATTGAGCGTGGCATATTCATTTCCTCATGGTTGGCTGCTGAAGCAAGGAGAGAACTCGGGGCGTTCAAGCAGTTCCTGTCATTCATTCGACATGGTTTGTGCCATATGTTACACGTTTTTTCTCCGTCTGAAACCTACTCAGAGACCATTGTCGCGAATCCGAGCACGGAGTCACACACTAACCCAGATCACGACATCCTCGAAGTCAACGGCTACTTAATATCCGGGCTCATGGCGAGTAAAATTGACGGATGGTTTGCTGGCTCACTTCCGCAATTCAATCCTGGAGATCTCTCGTACTTTCGACCTTCTCAAAGCCCCGGTAAGGCGCTTAACGAGGTGTTAGAATTGGCTCGTGCCGCGTTGCAAGACCCATCACAAACCTCGTGGCAACCAGTAGGTTTTATTTTGAAGTGGATATTCACGACCTTTACATGAGATTGAATGATTGTTTCAGAAAGTCCCATCTAATGATTTTTCCGATCTGGACAAGAATCTGGACGCGCTCGTACAGGAAATAGCTTCCCGGTGTCAGCGGATCTTTGCAGAGGCTTCGCAGGCCGGTGCTCGATCCGCTACAATGTCGGTAGATGGTGGAGCTACTCCGCCGCAGCCAAACCCGGTTCTCACAGAAGGAGCCTGTCATTTCGTCCGTCAGAGAGTGGTTGGCAATCAAAACGAGGTAAGCAGCATGCTCTTCGCGGTGGGGTGATATTGACCTAAATCCGGTCATTATAGCCAGATCACCACCTGCAGTATCTTGCCGTCCATGTGAGTTCAGAAGGACAAACGTATTGTGAGTGACTTGGTTTGATCGCCTTTTGTGAACTGAATATATACAAAAAAAGTGTGTATGAGCCGAATGCCGTACGGCCGATACGTGGCCGGAATCCACGATGACATTCAAATCTCACTTTTAGGGTGTTGCGTGGGCGAGTTTGGAGGTGAACGAAGTGAGATAGATGTACTGGACATGGAATTCTTTGACGAGGAGACACTGATCCTTGTCTACCAAGCCAAGAAGGGCCAGGGTAAGGAAAGCACGTTTTGCCTGTCTCGAACTGCATGTCTTGACGAGAATTATTATGATCAAGGTGCAATATTCGTCGCTACGGTAAACTACACCACACTAGGGTACCACGTACTCCAATCAGAAAGATACGTAAGCGGTCCCGCCCGAATAGATATGATGGCAAGCGTGCTGCAGAGACGGAAGGAGGGGCATGTAAGTCTCGTGTTTTTGGCCATGTTTTTGTGGAGACTTTGCGGTGTTTTTACTGACGGCATGGGTCAGGTTCCGTGCAGTCCGATTCCGATCACGAAATGCCGCCGATTGAGTGGGTGGAGAAGCGGATCAGTGTCGCTGGCGGTGAACGGGAGAGTCGGACGCAGGGTTGTGTGTGTGTTGGATGGGGAAGGGACGACGATGGAGGTGCTCGATATGGAAGGGGAGGAGTTGGAAGGGGAGGAGGAGACCGAGATGGAGGTGGTCGGGATATGACTGGCATGACGGAAGTGGGTATGTGACTCATCCGGGCCGTGGAGTCAGCGTCGCTGCCTCGTTGTGGGTTTATCTGTGTTCAGGATGACGACGAGTGCGGAAGGCGAGGGCCAGGAGCTGGGTGCCTTTGTAGGGTCGCTGGCGCGGTTGCGGACATTGGGGCGTGAAGAGCACAGAACACCAGGGTGGCACTCGAGCAGCCGCTGTGACAGTGATCGCAATCAGCAGAGATTCTATCGGGAGGGGGTTCCTGGAAGCTGTGGGTTGTCTGTGGATGTGAGTGGGCTGTGCGGGCGGGAATGAATGTAGATCCAAGTTGTACTACCAGTGGACACTGCACTGATCATATCACTTGCACGGTGTCCTGTCGACCAACTTTGAGGAGGATTCAGGAGCCACGCTGGACGGACTGGATTGTTAATACGCTCGCTTAACTCGATCACACCGCGGCCCTCTCCTCGTGCCCTTGATTCGAATTCTTTTTTTTTTTTTTTACATGCCATTTTAAACCGCCTCCGTCCATCCAGCTCATTATCGCTCGCTCATCCCCCCTCCTTTCCATCTCTTCTCTCATCCAATGCCGAACAAGCTCGAATCCCCACCAGACGACAACTCAGAATGCAAGGCTGACATCGACGATCCCATTGCTCGCATAACCGATATTGCCCTCCGTAAGAAGAAAAACGCGGATGCTCAGGCCGCCTTCCGCCAGAGGTCATCTCCCCACCCCCGCTAAACGCTAGACTCTTCGCTGATCCCATCTTTATTTAGGCGCGCTAATTACATCGCCACACTCGAGGAGACAGGTCTGCTCCCCCCTCCCCCTTCTCCCCCCTTCTCCCCCGCTCACACTCTCCCTCTCAGTCACCTCCCTCGAGTCCGTCGTCCTGCAACTTCAGGACTCTTGTCGCGAGGCCCGCCAGGAGGCTGGGGAGCTCAGGCAGGACAATGCCCGTCTAAAACACGAGTTGCGCGAACGTGAAAGGTTTTGGAGAGCACTTTGGCAGGCACGCAAGACGGGACAGGCGCCCGATGCCGATGACTTGCCACCGCTCCCTTCCACCTTCTCCACACATACCCCGTCTAATATCATTCCAAATCGCCTCCCCACCTCCCATGGTAGCCACTACAGTGACGACGGCATGGCCTTCCACACAAGCGATGACGCTCCAGCCCTGTGCAATGGCGCATACGGCCCTCAGACGAACCACAGTTATACAGCGCAATCTCCGTCCCTGTCCTACCCTGGGGTTGATACCGATCATCTCCCCGCCGCCGCAACACCGCAACTAGCAGGTAATCGCGCTTCAAAATTTGGCCAGTATCCTTATCCCGTTCAAACGATCAATCGTGATGCAACGTGGGCCCATAACGTCCCACAAACGTCCTCCTCTAGCGGTCAGTTCAAACCATACGACCAATCCTTCCTCCCCTGACATCACTTACCAGGGTCCCCTACGTTGACCTCGCCCGATATGTATGTGAATCGCTCCTTTGTAGACGAACAAAAATCTCCTTTAAATCACTTGGAAACCCCTTACCTCTTCCCGGGTAGCCGGTCAATATCACCAACCACGTCGACGCCACCCTCTTCATCTACCACATCATTGACGTCACCGTTTCAGTTCACTTTTCCTCACGAAGTCGGTCAAGATAGACCAGAGTTTGACTACCGCAGGCACTCGACCGCCCACGCTGAAGTCACCCTCCATGGTGGAACGGCTGACATCTCGCTACCTGGCGCCGGAAGTGATGGTGTCCGATACAGGATCGGTCCTAGGCGAACGAACTCGGGCCCGGAACGCCCGTTGTTACCTGCTCTCCCTCACTTTTCTGGCAGTGACAATGGATCCCAGCACGATCGAGGAAGCAGCGAGGGGGAGTCATCTTACTCTCAGGTTCCCAAATTGCGACCACGCCGTGGTCTCGACAGGGAGTCGCGGTCGCCCTCTCCTGGTGCTCCACCTATTTCCGGTACCCTGGCGGTGATCAAAGCACAAGCATTCGGGGCGTTGCGAAGAACGCGGACACGCACAAAGAAGTCATCGGAGGGTGCGGCGAAGGTGGCGATGGAGGTGCTCGAAGCAAGGGGTATTGGGATGGGAGTGGCTACCAGCTCCAAGCGACCACGTTTGCATAATGATGACCCTGACATGGATTGATTTGATTTGGGCTACGGGACCAACACGCAAAATTGACGACGAACAATATCCTATTGTGCATCTCTCAGTCTTTGCTTGGACAGGCTGAAAGCTACTGTTTTACTATCTCTACATACTTAGTATGTTTGCATATTTGTCTAATCATCTGTCACATATACTGTTGCATGTAATATAATACCTTCAATGCACAACACATTCACCGTGAACTTCGCGGGAAGACGGAACGTCCGTTCTCTTTACTCATCGGAAATGTACCGGCGGCTAGTGCGACGCACTCAAGGATCAATTCATGGCCGCGGACAAGGTGCCTATGCGGAAATTGAGCATGCGGGACGTGACATTGATGAGGAAGTTATCCATTGGTGGAAGGTGGCGACGATCCTATTCCCATCGGTACGTTGACCACGCCCGCCGCACGGTTAAATCCAGTTTAGTCTCGGGATAGCGACATCCCACGGCCCTCTGATTTCACTAAAGCAGTGTAGGTGTCAATGGTGGGAAACAACGTGAGATGATTGAAATGACATGCTTTTTGTATTGTTGCGCCCAGACGAGCACCCCTGGGGCAATAAAAGTTATCGCGATATAGATGCCCGTCATCATGGTGGCTATAGGAGATGACAAAGGGGTGACGAGGACGAGTGACACTGCAGTGATTGATAACGTCACCAAAGCCTGCACCGCTGTGGAAATGCTCTGTGAATCCAACCAACGTTACCCGCCCATCGCAGTGACAAGGGAAGGGAAATGGTTTACCCAAAAACGATGACGCAGTAACGGAAAGAGGGCAAATAATTGCACAGCAAAGAGAACAAGTGAGAATACTGACAGGTCGTCAGGCAAACGTGAGGCAAGAACAACAGACGATGATATCGCCGCGTTCATGGATAAGACGGACGTTAACCTGTCGGCTGTGAGGATTATCCGGTTTCACAAAATAGCTCACTACTGACCTCTCCTGGGTAAATGTTCCGGGCCTCATGCTGCAGCTATGATCGGCCAAGACTGTGTTGAGAAGAAAGAGGCATGCCGACAATGCCCATATGGAGTCTGACGAAGTTGCAGCCGTCAAAGTTCTCAGGACGGGAGCGAGGCCCATGAGGGCGAGGAAGACCAACAGTGACGACTTGAATGCCTTTGAGCCTAAGAAAATGGTTTCAGTGGGAGGCCGGAATCAATGTTGTGTTAACAAACGGTTTGGCGGCATATTGCTAGGATGAGAACTATGGAGGATCTCCCATATGCCATATCCAAGCACAGAACAAGACACCGACACCCACAGCAACACGCGAGCGTCGACTGAGCGTTCCTTTAATCCCACGAAGATCGCGAGGAAGACGAAGACCGTTCCAACATGCTGTGTGATTGCGCAGCACATGAAAACCAACGGCCAATAGCTGTACGGCGTGAAGTTGGCTGGAGTACATGGTCAGCGGACAACTTTGTGACTTGTAGCAGATTCACTGACGGTTCCGCCGCAGTGCCGATAGGAATGAATCTGGTGGTATGAAATTGTCAGGGTATGGACACTTCTCCCAAAGGACCTTCCTCCACTGAACGGCCGTATCAGGCTGAACGGGTAGGCTTTCCATGGTGCTTTCCGGTATCATTTGAGCGATATCTTGTCCTACAAGCAACTTGAAAGCGGAGCAATCCTAGTCCAGACCAACACTAGCGAGTCACGTGGCTCAATGCAACATTGTCCGTCCCAAAGTCGATTTCACATATGACGCCTCGGAATTGTCTCGCTGGCTCTACAGGACATCCGCCCATGCCTGACCAGTGCCAGTGGCCGTGAATTAGTCTCTCAATCCTGAGGCGGCGTCAGATATCCACCAATCTCGATCATCATGGCATGGGAACAATAAACATGTATTCGATGTCCAAGTAACATTAAATAAACGTGTTAGGGCCTCGTGGGTTCATCGGCGGTCCACTCGACTGAAAAGGAGAAGCCCAGATAACCCCGAGGCGTGAATCAATGAATACTACTTGGTGTGAAATGGATTCGTGCTTTGCTGATGGTGCCGGTGCCGATAGAAATTGAAAGGCGACCACGGCGATCATATTCCATGAAGCACGAGAAAACCTGATGGCCAGGGATGGAAGACGTTCTGGTACATCGGCCCACATGCCAAACTCACAGTTGGGGGTTTAAATCGACAACGATTTCATTCAGTATTCAGTCCCACTGCGATGAAATTGATGAAAAGAGGCAGTGAAGTGGTCGATTCGGATTCTCACTCACCCTAAGTGGTACTCCTCCTTGCCTCGATGCAGGCACAGGTTTGGCCGACTTCGATGCTTCGAGCTGGGCTGCGAGACGACCCCGCTTCGGATTCGACGCATGAGTTCCGCGTGCTTGTGCCTAACATCGAGAGAACAGACCAGGTGAATCGTACCCAGAAGGGGGACTGCATCGATGTGCTTACCGATTTCACTCTCCTCTCGGCGGCTTCTGCAGCTGCGGCACGGGCTTCAGTGGAACTTTGACGGTTCTGCGTGTTTGAAGATGGACCACCAAGCACTTGGTGACTGCCTGATTGAGTGCCGGGTCTCGAACAGAGCGAACCCATGGGACAACGGAACGGAGTCGGTTATGTAACGCGCAAGGGTCGACGGCCACGAGTACCGTCACGGACAGAGTTGAACGTGCTGGGTCTCACGTTTCAAAGGTCATGCGCATTTGCTGCATGTTTATTCCTCGCTGCGCCGCATTTTAATTCCGGACCCCCTGGGCAACTGGATCGTCGGTGGTAGAGCTCGTGTGCAGCGTTGAACGTCAGATTCAGCGAACAGTCTACAATGGAGATAACATCTATGTAGGCAGCGTCTCGGAAACCTCTCTGTACTGTCCTCTATCATCCGGAGGGCGAGCAATGTGTTCGCGGAGGCCATACTCCTCCAAGTGGCGATGAGGCACCCACTCCTAACAAGGGCTGAGCGATTAATTTGACCCGACAAGGAGATTGGCACACCTCCCACCACCGCCTGCCCACCAACCACGGTATATTGGGGTCCATCCCTGCCTTGAGCATGCGGTTCTTGATCCCGGCACCCAACAACAAGCCGAAAACAGTCAAAAGAAACAGGGTGACAACTAGCTGGTCCCTGGGTGAATCGCGCTCTAAGTCAGATATGAGCAATCGTCACAAACGCCAAAACATCGAGGCTAACGGAAACATCTCGCTTCGACATCACCTTCCTTGCCTGTCGCTGTGTCAGGATCCGTGTCGCCGATAGAAGCCCCGTCACAAATGCCGAGCCGCTGGTCCAGACACCATTGTTTAGTGCAGGATAGACATGGTTTGGACGGGTTGTCTGATGCATCCATTTGCAAGATGGAATAGTTCGATTGAAAGCAGATGCCTGCGGGGCTCCCTGTTTGACCGTCTGGTGAACAGCAGCACAGACTCGGACTTACATTTGCAGAAATTGGTGACCTCCCATTTAGTTAGGCTGCCTTGGACTGGTATCTGGTGATGAAGCTCTAGCTGTCCGCCGACCGAGACACGGCTTTGCTACGCACGACGTGTGATACGAAAAGGGAGAGCAACAAGACGACAATGGTATGACCACGCGGTTGTAGTAGCATTTGGCGGGGTGTGATGACTTGTGGCTAAAGACCGTGTAGTGCCAGTTTGGTGTTGATCACCACAGACAGACTTGGCAAGCGAGTTCGCGGCAACATATCACTGCCTTTCCCTAGGTCACTCGAATTCGACTTCGACAAGCCCACGTTCTTGGGAGATGGCCGAGTACGAAGACGTCCTGACCAACCAGCCGGTCGTGATCGACAATGTTTGCTCCACTTGCTCGCCGTCGCGTCCGTGTGTTCACCTCACTCCTCTCAGGGTTCAGGCACTATTAAGGCGGGCTTTGCTGGTCAAGATCATCCAAAATGCTTTTTTCCATCCTTGTATGTAACCACCGCATTTTGCGTGGTACTCCACACAATTCACACTTTGCTGCAGTGTCGGGCGACCAAAGCATGTACGCGTCATGGCCGGTGCTCTCGAAGGAGACGTCTTCATTGGTCGTCGCGCGCAAGAGTTTCGTGGCCTTTTAAAAATCAAGTATCCCATGGAGCACGGAATCGTCACCGACTGGGATGATATGGAACGTATATGGAGCTGGATATATGCCGAGGAGCTCGGTACACTCAGCGAAGAGGTGAGATGTAATATAATTAAACCCGCAACCCATCTCAAACTGCTGCCATGTAGCATCCCGTGCTTCTGACTGAAGCCCCGCTGAATCCTCGCAGCAATCGTGACGTTGCTGCACAGATCTTCTTTGATACATTCAATGTCCCTGCACTATTCCTTTCAGTGCAGGCCGTCTTATCGCTGTAAGTTCAATGCTCGAAACATGTACTTGTTCCTGACTGTGAAGGATGAAGCTATTCCTCTGGGCGAACAACAGGCATCGTACTTGACTCTGGTGATGGTGTCACTCACGCTGTACCTGTATTCGAGGGCTTTTCGATGCCTCATGCAATTCGTAGAGTGGATGTTGCAGGGAGGTGTGTGCAGCTCAGCTTGATCATCCAGCTACGAGTATGAACCAGCTTGCTAGAGACGTTACCGACCACCTACAATTGCTTCTGAGAAAGTCCGGACACCATCTACACACAACAGCGGAGCGGGAAGTCGTCCGGATAATCAAAGAAAAGTGCTGTTATATAGCACTAAACCCCTCTAAAGAGGAGAAGGACGCGCTTGGACGCCCAGAGGAATTCCGGTTACCTGATGGAAACATAGTTCAGGTGAGCTTGGACACCATGATGAATGACCTCAGCTTGACGAAGCTGTAGCTCGGCTCTGAACGATTTCGAGCTCCGGAGATCCTGTTCAACCCTGAACTCATCGGTCAAGAGTACGCCGGTGTCCACCAAGTTGTGGTAGATTCCATCAACAGAGTCGATCTGGATCTGCGCAAGAGTCTCTTTTCGAACATCGTCCTAAGTGGGGGCAGCACATTATGTAAAGGTAAGCCATTGATGGTCACTAAACTAGATGTGGCTTCACTGCGTACTGTCTATTGTAGGCTTTGGTGATCGGCTCCTCAACGAAGTCAAGAAGTTGGCTCTAAAGGACGTCAAGATCAAAATCTATGCACCACCGGAGCGGAAGTATTCCACTTGGATAGGTGGTTCTATACTTGCAGGGTTGGGGACTTTCAAGAAGGTCTGGCATTTGCGTAGCGGTCTGAATCACATGGCTCACGTTCTTTTTACAGATGTGGGTCTCGGCAGAGGAGTACCAAGAAGATCCAGATATCATACACAAGAAATCGGGATTTTAGACAGTTACTGCTTGCTGTGTCGTGAACAACCTCCGTCATTCTCACATGATACCCATCATAACCAACAAATGTTGTAATACTCTTAGATCGGATGCACTAATGAGAGACTTTTTTCAGGGTGTTTGCATGTGCATATGATCCATGAATGTGCAGAGGATACAATGACATATGCCATATATACACCTTCGCCATGGTCGCTACGGATGCTGATGGACGACAAGTGAATGAGCAGGTCATGATGTGGAGAGCCCAGTGTCGACATGGAACCACTACTTTCCCTTCTTGGGAGGTTCCGCAGCCTTGGTCTTCTTGGTTCCCCGAACCTGGTACGCGAACGGTATGAGCGGACAAGAATGAATAATCTATGGGTGATCAACCTTTTTCGCGCGGTTTTTCCTTTCGTGCCGTAGCTTGCGAGAAGGCCTTTCAACTTTGGGTGAAATACCATTCTGGAAACGTAAGATGAGGAATGCAGTCTGACGTGCAGATGGTGAACCAACCCTGATTAAGCGGTGTTTGGGCTCAAATTTCTTCTGTGAGGACTCGTCATCGTATATTAGAGCAAATCCGGTGCTTTTTCCACCACCGAAATGTGTTCGGAAACCAAAGAGGACGACACAGTTCTTGTCAGCTTTGTACAGAGTTGCAAGCTTCTCCTGCAGCTCGGATTTGGGAACGTTGGGGCGGGATGGATGGAGAACATCGAGAACGAATTGGCGGCGAGAGAGAAGACGGTTGGTGATGAATTTGCGCGTACGAAGAGTGATGGGTGCCGAGTTATCAGCCTGCAGGAGTTGTCATCAGAAGATCAGAGGACACCTGGACTACTACAAGGCCATCCAACGCTCCCCAACCGTGATTTGGCGTGAAACTTGGTGTGGTGGTCCTGAGATGACCAAGGATGGCTACTCACCATGATTGGGACAGTCGATCGGCTTTTGACGACGTTTTCTTGCCCGATGTTTTGATGGGTCTTGTGAGCCAGCGTCGACGAGTAGAAGAATCAGAGTCCGACCGGCCGTTGCCGAGCACAGCCACCTCATCCGGTAACTCGGTCCAGGTAAGCTTTCCCGGCTGAGCAAGATGACCTCCAGCTTTGCCGGCTCGTTCGCCCCCTATGTACGCTCCCATACCCATCCTTGAACCGTGTCTCACTCGATCCACAGACGCCGCCTCCAGACGATCCCTCTCGTCTCCCATCCAAGCCCGTGTCCCGCTCCAGAATCTGGTTTTCACAGGACACAGCGTCTTACCAATCTGGCGGCTTGCCGTCCACCGTGGTCTCTCCCGCCGCCCCGAGTACAGACACAGAGCGTGGCCAACACAATGAATGGGAAACGACTTATGGTTTGCGCGTTGACGTTCTGGCCGCATTTGCCTATGTATTAGGCCCGATATCAGGTTTGACAATGTCCCTCCTCTCCATTCGTCCTCACATCTCAGCTCGGCGTTCAGCCCTCGTCCTACTTGTCTTGGAAACACACAACGACTACGTTCGTTTTCATGGTCAGCTCGTACTGTCATTGTTCGATCTACTTTGAATGTGACGGCGAGCAGCATACCAGGCGGCGCTTCTGATGACTCCCCTACTTACCGCGTACATCCTTGCCGCGGTACTGCAATTTCCATCGTGGATCTGCTCCTTTCTCGCTTTCCTTCTCTGTCTGTCAGGATTCTCAATGGCGTAAGAGTCCACAAACCATGGAGTCTCGCTCACATTTCTTACTTCAACATGACTCAGAACTCAGGCATTCTTAGGCGCCTTTAGAGGTGAACTCTCGCACTACCATCTCCCGAAACTTGGATCTCTTGCAGACCAGTGGGTGGACGAAGAGTAGGGTCTTCCGATCATGCCGTATGTAAATGCCATAAGCTTGGCGCAGCCAGGTGTATTGCTAGCATTGCAGATAACTCCGGAAATCAGACAGCAAGTTAAAATGAATGCAGGTACGAGTGCGGATGGTGGGAAAGCGAAAGGTGAGCTCTCCGGGCTTCGTTGCGTACAAGACGTCACGAAATAGATTCAGATGAATGGAAATAGAAAGCTACAGGACACAGGTTCTTCGATCGATGCTCGGCACATATCCACCGTACAGGTCAACACTGGATGGTTATTAGTACGTATCATGGACTTTGATGGATGTTCGAACCAGAACAGCGCGCTTGAAGCATTCGACGTTCAAAACCCCTTTGATCGTCGTGCAGTCTTATCCCCGACCGTCCACTGAGCAGCCACCGGATTAATGCATTCATAGTCACTCAAATCCCCCGCTCTTAAGATGGGACATGCATCGAGTCCTGTTGGACACAGGCTGATGCTTCGTGATTTTAGACTGTGCTGGCGTGATGGTTGCCCTGGGGACGGGGATGGTGAAGGATAAGGGCGGGGAACGTCGTGATGGTGAAGCAGATCTCTGACATGGTGACCGGACAGAATGCCTTCCATAGGTCACAGATGAAAGTGCTTCTGGATTTGCAGGAGCACAACTCATGAGCTGGGCACACCAATACCCCCCTGGTGGGCACCGTGTCGTGCTAGGACTGAAGTCGCGACGAGAAAGACAAGTCGCTTTCTCAGAAAACCTGTCCGAGTTGAGACACCTGGTCTTTTTCTTTCGATCATGCTCACCAAAACTCCGTGGTACCACAAGCGGCCGAGTGCTGATCATGTCCGACTTGAATGCCACGTCTCGTGGCAGTGTCCCACGTATGATGCCTAGGACACGACACCGAACTCGAACCCAGAAACAAACCATCTGGCACTGGACTTGTAGGCAGGCACTCTTAGGCGCCTTTAGAGGTGAACTCTCGCGCTATCATCTCCCGAAACTTGGACCCCTTGCAGACCAGTGGAAGCGACATGCATACGGCGTGACCAATACCAACCCTCCTACAAAGGACACACTATTCCGTTGCTAGAGCGATATCCATCAGGCTGCACTCTGTTCATCGTATGGAGATGAAGACCTATTATGGAGCAGAGCCGTCGAATGACCGTTTCCCAAGCCGTACGCAATCCCGAATCAGTTCGCACCAGAATTCATTTGAAGAGCAATTCCCAGCATTGCTCGTTATAAATGACCCATTTACGAAAAGGAAATGAAAGAACTGGCCCAGATGACCGGTAGCGTACGAGAGAGCGTTCGTGATCTGGACGTTGAGAAGAGGGCAAAGAAGGATCGGAAAGAGAGCGGGAGCGAAAGGAAGACGTTGATGATGAGAGTAGCGGGGACAAACCGTTCTTTCTAGGTCCACACACACTTTTGTGCTCCATATGGTGATCTGCACAGTGGGTGGTTCAGCCATTCATTGTTATTGTGCTCCTATTAAGGTAGTCGCCTATAGCACTAAAATTATAACACAGACCGTATCGTGCCATACCAGACAAATCCACATCAAAACAAGTGGACAGTTAGTGGTCACGCGATTGAAATTTGTCAGATTGCAGGGGAGGTACAATACTCTTTACTCTTTGCATGATTGTCCATGAACCGAATAGGACGAGGAGTTGGGTATTAAGCTTGTTTCGCCAAATATTTCCACGTCATCCTACACGAAAAGGTGAATTTGGTCTATCAAGGAGGAGGGGCATGCCTACCAGACTTTTCTAGCACTGACAATGCCTTTTGCAGTGCACGTATAGAGAAGTATCGAACATCAGCGTCTCCATCAGTCTTCAGTTGTTCCAGAACGGGGATGATTTTCTGCTTCACAAATTCATTACCCTCGAGACTGTGCCCAAACGACGTCGCTAAAATTTCTAATGCCTTGGCAACATTGAACCGTATGTTGGGAATGGGATCAACAGCAAGTTGTAATAGTGGAGTTATGATTTCTGTTTGAATGATGGGTAGGGTCAAAGAGGGAGAGATGGTCTGGAAGATCATGTCAGCAGGGTTTGAGACTTGATTGGCCATGAACGAACCGTGATAGCTTGTACCGTGGTCATCCGGTACAAGTAGTTGGGATGTTGACCCATGCCCACGACCTTGGGAACGATGGCGACCTTGGCCCACTCAACACCAAAAACCTCGGTCAGTTTCTTGAGGTTTGTAGTAGCGGCTTCGCGTATGCTGAATACGGTGTCCCCCAACCAGGACATGCACAAGTTTCCAAGTTGCTCGTCGAAAAATGGTTTCCCCAACTGCGTTGCGAGAAGCGGAATGTACTCGATAATCGCTTGCCGAACACGCCAAGACTTGTCTTCTGCCAGTTCGATGATGGCAGGAAGAAGGCTATCTGACAGGAGCTCGATGTCAATCACTATAGCGTGAATCAGATCGGAAAGTCCCCATGTGTTCGAAACCGTTCTTACCACCGTTGACCGTTTCAAGTTTGCTGATAATGTTTAAGCGAACTTCTGGGAACTCATCCTTCAACAGATGAAGGAATAAAGGGAGCAAGTGTTCGACTGTTGCTTCGCGACCAAGAAGAGGAGCCAGCCCACTAATCTGGTTTGCGAGAGCAGCTCTGACATGTTGCGATGTATCGTGTGACAAGTCGCGGACGCAGGGTACGATGCGTCCCAAAATGACATCTCTTTCGATAAGTTTAGAGAACCCTGGAAATTGAACAAGATCAATACGGATGATATGCAAGAAAATGTGAGGCGCGACAGTACCCGGAATCTGACCACCAGCGGCGGTCCGCACTTCTGCCTCGTTGTCTTTCAAGAGCTGAACATACTGGCCGATCAACTCCTCTCTGACCAACTCTGCGCCAACCGCCTCGGCAAGCTAAGAGAGATGGCTTAACATTATTCGTTCGGGAGAGCAATCTGGAAATGTCGTACCTCGTTGAAGTGCGTGGCAGCCATGTACCGTACTCTCCAGCTCTTATCGGCGACGGTATGTCTTATTTGTTTCAAGAGTTGTTCCTTGACCTCGGAAGGCGTCAGCTGCTGAGCGATGACGATCAGATCTTCGACTGTCAATAGGCGCACGGAGTCCTGGTCATCTGATTGAAGTCTGCGATAAACTGGAAGACCATCGGAGAGCACATGGTGCTTGGAGATATTCTTGAGCAAAGGCTGTATAAACACGGCTGTGAGTAGATGGTGGGGGAGTCGAGGGTGTAACACGCACGCCAAGCCAACGTGCCGCGGCGCGTCGAACCATGGGTGTATCGTCAGCCCCAAGGGCAGCGAACGCTTTTCTCAACTCGTCCTGGATGGCAGGGGAGACTTTGGGGTAGACTGGCGAATAAAGCGCGGCGGATGAAGTTCGGGAGGTAAACCATTCGCCCTGCGACAGGCGTTTTAAGAGGGGGACGTAATATTCTTCTACCTGTGCTGTTGATAGAGCGGCAGCTATTTTCGAGATGGATTCCGCGGCCTTGTGAGCCAAGGATGAGGGAAGAGGACATTGATGGAGTCAAGACGCGAATATACCTTGTCTCTAACCAATGTCTCCTCTACAGCGGAGAGATTCTCTAAAGGGCCAAGCAAGACGTGAGCATATTGCGGCCCACCGATGTATTCCTCGAAATTTCGACCGAGCTCCTCTGCCAAGGCGAGTAATACTTCGTCCTCGTCGTCGACAGAGTCTTGAAGAAAAGGAACGAGCTCGTCGCGCGCGCGATCTGGACCTAGCGCAAGAGCGATCGTGGGTATGGAGTGGATGGCGTTGAGTCTGAGTTGGACGTCTTCTGAGCGAAGTTCGTCCATTAATACTGCAATCGGAGCGATCTGAAAAGAAAGAAAAAGGATGAGTACATTGAGTAGAGGGATGTAAGAAATGTCTAACGTCATCTATGTTGAAAGACGAGTCCATCGTGGTGTGCAAGTTGGATGATGCTGGTGAGGAGTGAGAGAGACGACAGACGACTGAGGCCTTGTTTTGGGAGCGCCACACTCAGCCACAACTTGACTCTGCATTCTGAAATGCCTGTACAGCAAGCTGATGATCGTCTCATCCTCACACATCCAAACGCAAGTGGTATCTACTATTATCGTGCTCGAACGAATCTGATTTGCTATATAGGGCTCGTCGGTCGAGTTGCTCCTCTACGGTGCCACGGTCATATCGTGGAAGACATGCACACTGAGCAACCCAGAGCCTGTGGAACGGTTGTTCGTGTCCTCCAAGGCAGCGCTCGATGGGAGCAAGCCCGTTCGAGGCGGGATTCCCATCGTGTTTCCATGTTTTGGTGCACCCAGCCACCCTGAGCACGCGCGCCTGAGTCAACACGGGTTCGCGAGAAACCAAGCATGGACGTTTGACAGCGTCGTCACGGACGACGGGTCGGGAGTATCAGTGCGTCTGAGTGAGCGATCTACGCCGATATGCGTGTGTTGTTGCTTATGGACGCGGGACAGCACTGACACCGACGGCAAGCATCAAGGCCGTGTATGATCGATCGTTTGAACTCGCGTATGTGGTGACGCTGGGGGAGGACGCATTGGCGACGGATCTGCATGTGACGAACACATCTAGATCGAGCGTCTACCCTCTCGAGTTCCAGGCACTGTTCCATAATTACATTCGCGCGCCTGCGGACCAGGTGCTCGTCTTTCCACTGCAGAACAAAAAGTATTACGACAAGACAGAGACGAGCGAGGAAGGACGGAACACGGCCAAAACGGAGATGAGAGCAGGGGTGGATGTGCGGACATTCACCGACTCTGTGTACGAAGACGCAGAGATGCCAAAGTACGAGGTGAGATGGCCGGGGTGCGGGGTAGAGATCAAGGTGGAGGGGTTGAAGGATGTGGTGGTGTGGAACCCGCAGGGGGAAGCAGGCAGCAAGATCGGGGACATGGAAGAGGGTGGATGGTGCGTTATAACACCGGGTTGTAGCGGGTCGTGTGCTGACATACATGGCGACAGGGAGCGATATGTGTGCGTCGAGCCGGGGCATGTGAGGGGGTATGTCAAGCTGGAACTTGGCCAGACATGGATCGGTAGACAGGTGCTCAGGGTCGTGATGGAGACGGGGAATGAATGAATGATTTTTTGGCGAGCAGGCACACTGTTGTTTTTTTTTTTTTCTCTTCTTCGTTCATGTCCGATGAGAATGCTTGTGTCGGATCACTCCTTTTCTCGAAAGTCGTCGATCAAATCTCTCCCTCCACCGTTATCTTCCCAAGACGACCCCGCACTCGCCGACGAGCTCGACTACATCACCGTCTCTGCACCAGACAAGTCTGACAACCAGAGACAAACGTATCGCCAGCCCGACAAGGCTTCTCGCATCCTCGGCGTAGCTCACAGAAAGTCAATGGAACCCATCCCCGCCTCAAACAGAACCTCCATCCTCTCCACCCGCTCCGTCCCAAACACTCCTTCACAGCACATACCCACCCTCCCCCTCACCTCCCTCTACCTCGTATCCGGACTCCCAAAGAGCCCACACACATGGACACTCGCGGATCCAGACTCCGTCCTTGGCCTTCACCATTCAGAGGGCGCCGTCGCCCGCTGGTGGAGACCAGAAGTACTCGGCAGCACCGTCTCCCCAGGTGCAGGCGGCGGCAAGAAGAAGAAAAAGAACGCAAAGGGTGAACTCACAGAGGTCCTCAAGGGTGCAGGCGCTCTCTCAAAGGCTGAAGTCGGAAAGATGCTGTCCAAGGCCCTCAAGGTTCTCCTCTTCCCCTTGCTCCTCTTGCCCTTCTCACCTCTCTTTCCTAGCTTTCCTTCACGCGCGAGGTCGAGATCATCGCCTCCACCCTTCAGCCCGCCAGCACCATACACACCTTCACCTTCACCCTCCCCGCTCCCTCTACACCTCTTGCCCCCGCCACGTCTGACGTTGGCTTCCTCAGAGGCTCCGTCCTCACAGCCGATCGCTCTTCTGCCGCTCCCACCTTTGCCTATCCCTATACTGACGATCCTTTTGCCAACGCCCGTCCTTCCTCCGCCTATCTTGGCCCTTCCTCCTTACTTGCCCCGCCTCCCGCGCCCACCTCTCCCATGTACGAGAAACAAGCCACCGCAGGTGTTGGCGGCAGTGGAACAATTACCTACCACGGCGTCTGTCTCACTGTCTGGAGTCATGCAGATGCAGAGAGGAGTGCTGCTATCCGCAGAACACTCGAAGCCGGTCGCGCCAGAAAGGAAAGCGCCCAGTCTTTGGTCGCTTCCCGCCTCAAGGTGCTCCGCTCCTCCGTCGGTCATACAGGCAACTCTCCTGCCGAGTCCAGTCGCCGCGTCGGAAAACGCGGCCCGCGCGGCCCCTGGCCCGGAACAGATGGCGAAACAGACGGTGAAGGTGCAGAAACAGATGCCGGTGCTATAAGTGAGAGCGACTTTGACGTCGCGAGTACCATTGGTGGCCACGGTCCCGGCGAGAGCACCCTTTTCCTCCCGGGCGACACCGTATTTTGGCTCCCATATGCCCTCTGTGAGTGTTTTCATCCCCTTTCACCGACGCATCCCTCACCTCGGCTGAAACAGCACTCGTATCCCGTCACCCCATCTATGACCTCATGAGGGACTATCTTACTCTCTCCTGGGCCCGCTTCTCCAAGGATGTTCAATCTCATACTCTGCAAATCTCGAAAATCCTTGCCCATCCTGCCCCACGGGCTGGCGAACTCATCAAACTCGACGCCTCCATCTCCCCTCTGGCTGCACGTTCATCAGCCGGCGCATCCGGAGGCGGCAGCAACGAGGACACTAGTCTCGAGGTCGTTGCAAGGTTTCCTGGGGGTCTTGACTTTGGCAGGGGGTTGGTCGATATCAACTTCACCATGTGGCCGTTATTCAAGTGTTTGAACATCGATAACGTGTTGACTGCTTGTGAGGTGCGTCCTTTCACCTTGCTTGTCACTTTAAGCCACCCTGACTCTTTATTTCTCCTTCTTCAAGATCGCGTTGGCTCCCACTGGTCGCGTCTTGTTCTTCTCTCGATACCCTGCGATGCTTGGCGTAAGTCACTGCCTTCCTCCCTAGTCTTGGCCTTGACTCGGTTTTCATTCCAGATTGCTGTCTCGACCATCAAATATCTAGTCGAGTTGCGTGGGTGGAATGGCATTGCCCTGCCTGCAGTCCATGCTCGCGATGCAAAGATTTACATTGACGATCCCGGCCCCTGGATTTTAGGTCTGGCGACCGAGGCAAGGTACAGCGTCCGCCCTGCGCCGGAAGTTTGTGTTATTGACTTGTCAGTCGTGCTTTGTTGGCTCTCTCACGTCATTGCTTACCCTGCACAGGGACATCAATTACCTGAGCTGTCCCTCACCACCTCCAGGTATTGTCTCCGTCAAGCAGCAGCGGGAAAAGTATAGACAACGGTTTCTCGCCGCTTTTGAGCCTCATTATCACCCAGACCATAGCATACCTTCGTATGTCCTCTTTGGTAATCTCTTCCCAGTCGGTATCTGATGTTGTGATAGCGAGTTCAAAGAAGCTTTCCCCGCAGGCCGCTTCCGCCCAGTATGCAAAGTGCAGGCAAAGAGAGGCGGGGAGATGGCTGCTGTCGCCGATACAATCAAACCACCCGAATGGTGGCATTCCACACGCATCATCCAAGCGTTTGATGCCGTGCTCGAGGACAGGGTAAACTAACTCACAGCGAACTTGTCCGGGCACTATGCTAATTTGTTCATAGTTCAGGAAGCCTTCAATTTTCAAGCGTCTATCCTCCTTCGGTACCGCTCGTCGCCTTCCACGATTGTCTGCTGCAGAACAACACATTCAACTCTCCATTCGCAAGCGTGCTACTGCTTTTGTCGATGCGCGAGATGACCTTGAGACCAGGATTGGTCGACTTTCTCGTCGTCTCAATTTCCTTATGACAGAGGCCGACCTGTGGAGGGACAAATTCGTAACATTCGAACAGTATGCCGAGAAATTGAGCGTGGAGGCAGACCAATTAAGGGGCAAGATTGGCAAAGAACAGAGGGAGACCAAAAGGTTGAGTGGCCTTGTCACTCTGACGGCTGCGGAGAAGGCCAAGCTACAGTCCCGTAAGTAATTTCTCTCGACCTGTCGAGAGACCATTCATTGTAACACATGGTCAGGACTGTTCGAAACTGAGCGAGCACACAAGGATGCGCTCATGGAACTAGAGCGGATGCGCGAGGCAATGGACCACATGGAACAGGAACGTGCAGAGATGGTTGCCGAAGTGGAAGCACAGATTGAACGCGCACTCGCATCCATGGCTATCGACGTTGACGTTGACGAGTCCGACTATGGCGGAGAGCTCTCGTCCCGCCCTGCATCACGCATGTCCACTTCCGCAAGGTCTGCCAGTGGGACAATTTCGAGGCGGGCCAGCGATGCCACCAAGAATGGATCTCTCGAAAATAGCGGATCTCGGCTACGCAGCATTGGCACAGAGTCAACCCTTGCAGAGGCATATGAACGTGGAGTGGATGACACATTGG
>JBBPJQ010000319.1:0-29296 GCA_038088795.1 Boletus rex-veris
CACCAATGATTCCAGCCAAATATGCAAAACCAAATAAAAATAAACATAAACGTAAAAGTGTGCAAATCGCTGTAAAACCGAACCGTAACTGGTCCCCAAGACCCACTACTAATCGTAGTGGGAATAATAGATTTTAGTGTTGTGCACAATCCATTGCTCAGTCCAGTGCTCCCTACATGTCTGCCTTCTTTGGCTGATCCACCTATGTAGCTCAAGATCTCAGGCCTCAGGGGAAAAAACATTATGCACGAAAAGCAGCCACTCCCCCAAGGCTCCAACCACATATCCCTTTTTGTAATCTCCCTCATTATATGTTTTCCCTCCATTCCCTTCCATTCCCCCTTCATCCCACTGGCAAATAGCTTCAAATGCTTCTAGAGGACTACTATATTCACGTGTATAATGGTTACGTCACACGTGTGTCAATGGTTGACCTCCCCAACAACACATACTCCCTCATAACACATACCCCCGGGCCTATCCCGAGGGGTATGTGTTAAGAGGGAGTCGACTGTACTAGTAGGAACGCGAAGAGACGGTGGCGGAATTTAGCACATCCGAGTCATTTGGGCCCTAGAATTTGTAGTTACTAGTGACCCGATTTGATGGAGAAAAAAAAAATCAATGGCCAACGTGGGGATCGAACCCAAGACCTTCGCGTTATTAGCACGACGCTCTAACCAACTGAGCTAGTCGGCCAGTAGTAACCTCCCAATAGTTTTTGATTATATAATCACATTTGCCACACCGACGCGGCTTTAGAGTCTAGACTGGTACATTACTGCGCACCCTTCACAAAACTATGTTACACACTGAAGAAGGGAAATGTTCGGTAGTTGTCCACCCGGCCAAGTTGACTCGGTCTCATGATCTCTCTATAGCAAGTATCAAAAGGCATTGCGCACACACTCCCGAGAACGACCTATCGTGACCATCATCTTCTCTTGTTCTCCATTTCCTTTCCCTGAGCATTGAATTTGCCTATTGCGAGGGCTTGTCTTTGCCTCCAACATGGCGGGTCCGCGGTAAAACGATGTTCTTAAGTGTTCATCAACTATAGTCTATCATACCCACAAATCCTTTTGTAAAAGCCTCCAGGTATACCCTTGCGGAGCGAGATCGCAGAATGTGTCGACAGCCTCCTCCCAGGGTTGAATAAAACTATCGGGCCTTCAACGGTAGGCGCGAGCCCTGGTCTGGCAAGCAGTCGCGTCTCTTCCCTGAAGTGCCATGTCACACATCTACCCACGAACCAAGCTGTCTAAACAAGGCTTTCTCTATAACGACGATGCATTCATGGTGGGCGATGGCTGCGTACTACGCCTATCGTGCACATGGCGATGAAAATCCGTTGAGTCACGCTGTATAGACATGGGAGCATATCAGGAACTTGTGAGTAGTAATCTGACGTGCGCTGACCATTATTGACTGAATAATTCCACAGCCAGACATCGGAAGAGCATACACAGTGCGGTGGTGTACTCACCAAGAGAGCTTTCCAATCATGGGGGTCATGTGATGACGAAACATGGCTTGAGGCGTCTTCTGAGTAAGCCAAAGTCCGCACAAAATGGAGATATTGATATATGAATACCCAGCGTCCTGTGCCGAATGATACCGCAGTCAATTCTGTCATGACAGGGTAATAATTCTTGTTGCCTGCAAGTGATGCGGCCATCCTCGATGTCCTGCCAAACAGAACTTTCCTAACCTGCGTATCGTACCAACAAACGATCAATATAGATTGGTCCCTTTCGTTCTAGGTTTTCTGCATTCTTTGCGGAGCTCGGAGTATACTGATTCCGCTATTGCGCCCGCACCTCGGATACAGAGCAACTATCCATGCCAACAATTGTCCGCGATCACCAGCAACTGCATGGTTCACCCACAATAGCGCAAAGCTGATCGAAGGACTGAGCGCTCCTTTTGATGTGACTGGTGACGAAAGCTGTGAGTAGAGAGGAGATTGCCGTGCGCTCGCATTCATGTATGCATTTCGCAGCATGTTGAATACCGCCACTGCTGTTCTCTACACTACGGCATGGCAGAGCACGAATCCCGGCGTGGTCACAGAGGGCGGAGTGACAGCACAAGAGGATGACATTCTGGGGCTCACAAGTCGGCCCTTTTGCGAGGTGCATTGTTCAATACGCAGGGACTGCCAACCACCAATTACACCACATGGGAACAGCTCGCTGCTCTAGATGTGTTGGCCTCGAGTATCGATGTTAATCCCATGGTTTGAATGTTGGAGAGTGAGAATCTCGGTTGCTTGGTTGAATAACAGCGTGCGAGTGAGACATGATCAAATCCGGGTCACCCTCTTAGGGGCTAACCCATACCTGCATCCCACCATGTCTTCATTGACGGTTCGACGCTCACTCTCTCTCCGAATCTTATGCATTTGACCACCATTCCTTAGAATAATCCCGCATCTTCCAAGCTCGACCCCTCAACCCAGAGCTCCATTCCGAGCTGCGGAAACCCGCAATGCCACTGCGGAACAACGTACGTAGTTCAAAATATCCCACGGAGCCCGTGTTCCGTGTCTGATGCATTTGTTCCTCGGCCACACTAGTTGTTCCTGCAAGCCTGGCGAATGTAAATGTTGAGAAAAATCAGTGATTCTTGTACGAGCTTCTCTGTGTTGTTCGAGATTCTGCTATCCCCCTGCATACAGTACTCTAGTCAGTCATGTAATCCAAACGTTGTGACCGTTCGATGTTGGAAGGTCAAGACGACGTGCTCATCCAGGGCTGCGGCCAAGTTGAACGGACGGCTCTAGCCCAGACCCGCAATGGCTACGCATGCAAGCCCAGACAGAAGTTTTCCATCAGGCATCAAGTCGACTTCTCATGCATCCATTCACACTGGTCACGGGAACCTTCGCAGTTCCATTCTGCGTACAAAGCACCGAGGTTCTACACCGAGCTAATTTTTCCATCTGCAGCACGCATCAGTCGGCAAACTGGCGAGGGACTTGGACCAACTTACATCTTCACCGTCCGATCTCGTCCTCCACTGACAACCTTGTCAGCAACGAAGTCGACGCAATACACTTCGTCTGTATGTCCCGGAAGATCATTTTTGAGTTTGTATGTCTTGAGGTCCCAGATCTGAACATGGGCGGGATAGTCGGAGTGCCGTGAATACCAGGATGATCACGCGCGAGACGCAACGTACTTTGACGGTGTGATCTTTGCTCGCGCTGACCACCATCCGCGAGTCCGCGCTCCACGCGAGTCGATACACTGGACCTACGTGACCACGAAGCGTCGCCACAAACTTGCCCATAGTCCCTAAACGAAAATACATGGACGAGTGTCGGAATGAATATGCGATGCAGCACGGGAAGGGTGCAAAAGACTCGCCAGATCCTCCTGTGCAATCCCAGAGGCGCACGGCACTGTCCCACCCCGCACTTGCGGCCCATCGGCCATCAGGCGAAAACGCAACGTGTGATACTTGTCGCTGATGTCCTGTAAGCCGATTCACAGGTTTTGATCTCCCACCTCCGGATTCGGGCACGGAAAAAAGTGACCACAGGAAGAGGGTGTGGTCATCAGACCCTGATATCAAAAGTTCGGGGGTACGAGATACGAGAGCATCATATCGTTTTGATGCAAGTGTTTGAGCTGGACAGGAAACATAGGTTAAGCTCTAGTAGGCCAATCACTGCGCGAGGAGCAAACCTTCTTCATCAGTGGCTGGCCGCTTGGCGGTGTGATCGAAGGGACCGGTCCGGAGTACAAAGTCAGTGTTCAGAGCAAGAGTGGTTACCCAATGCGCGTGATCTTTGAGGATCATCAGTTGCTTGCCCTACGAGAAAATGATGATCAGTAGTCCTGCCTAATGTGTAACGAAAAGCTTGACCCCCTGTGCATCCCACACTCTCACTGTACGATCACTGCTTGCAGTATAGAGTACACCTTTGCCGCCTTTTCCCCCACCTCCCCACTTGACGACATTGACGCTGGCTGTGTGGCCACCAAGGGCGTACTCCAGCCGGCGGGTTGCTGTAGACCAAACGCGTACAGTCCCATCTTTTGACGACGATGCAAGACGCGGTGCAGTCGGATTTCTATTCCATCATGCATCACATGGGTGATCTGGATCTGATGGTCTGAACAACATGAGAGGGTGCTTACATGTGGACAGGCTCCCAAGCGAGCGAAGTCACCCACTTTGAGTGACCTTTCATGGCGTCACCTATCGGCTTTCCTGACTTGGGGTCCCATAGTCTCACGTGTCCGTCGTGCCCACCAGTGGCAAGCTTGCGCTCGATAGGGTCCCATTCGACGCAGAGGACCCATCCGGTATGGCCAACGAGGGTGTGGGATGGCGTCTCGGTATTAAGGTCCCACAGGCGGACATGGGTATCACCAGACCCTGTGGCAAGAAGTGCACCTGTCGGGGAGAAAGAAGCACACAATATGGGAGAAGAGTGACCTAGACTCGACCAATTGAATTACAGCCACCCCGAAGAGGGTCCATGAAGGGTGCGGTGCATGTTGATGGAGTAACGTACCTGATAGGGTGCTTGAGCAACGTGTTGCAGGACGTACTTTGAATACGGATTGTGGTGCGCATCGAATGATAAGAATGTTCTCTTCTGAAAACGCTTGTGAGGGGTGATTTAGCACGTCCTCTTGTATAGACTTTGAGATGACGATGCGAGTTGGGGCGTTGGGCTTTGTAGCGTCCTCGGGCAAGGCAACATGAAATGCAAAGGGCACGTGGTCCTCGTCTTCCTGCGCGGACCATAGACGCGTCAATACTTTGAATGTATAGACTTGCCGTGATGGCTTGCCTTTGTGCGCAGCTTATTCACAAGTGCTTCGAGGGTCTGTCGTGCAACAATTGCCGGGAGGTTGACCGCAGGTGCGATCGGTGCGCCATCTTGCTCATTCACGAATTGGACGATGACGTTCGGGGAGGGCTGTATTGGTTCTGGGTCCGGTTCTGGAACGCCATGATACACCTTTTGTCGTTTCGGTGGAGGAAGAAGCGTTGCCATCACGCAGAGGACTCGCAGTTGCAATGCTGTGTGTGAGGATCGAAAAAGTTTGATCCTTGCCTCGATAGTAAAAATAACCCCTGTTTTCTAGAAGCCAACAGCGAATACAACTCTGATTCTATTACGAGGACACCGCCCGCTGCGGTTGGGCGTGGATCAGTGGGATGCACGTTCCGCGCACTGCATGGCCGGAATGCACTCAAATCTGGGATTTGGGCGGCCTGGACTTGAATTCATTTACCTGCCATGAAACTTTGAATGCGATCAGACATTTACTGGTGGGGATACTCTATCCGACAGGTTCCGGCTAACAAACGGCTTCAAGTCAAGGCCCGCAGATGAAAAAAAAAAGAAAGGCTGTCCACATGTTCATAGGGTGGGCAGTGCAACCACGGCGGTGAGACTGAAACTAATTATACTTGGAAAGTACTCATTGGACCGTCGTCGTCGTCGTCGTCGCCGTAGTGCTTGGACTTGAACAATAGTTGGAGATGCTGGCACCATGGCGATATCCCGTCAATTGAGGTAGCTAACCCTAACCCAACGACGTTGGTCCAGTTGATTACAGGATTGTTTACCCATGTTTGTGGGGTGGCCTAACCGTATGCTCGCCGCACTGGCGCCTTTACTTTCGTCCACATCCACGTTCGTCACTTTCTCATCTCCCTTCTCCGTTCCCAACCATGGCCAGCAAGACTGCTCAGAAACGCGTACGGCAAACCCCTCATCGCCCCTCTTAGTCGCTAAACCACTCCATCTAGCTCACCAAAGAGTACATCAGTATGCAGAAAGAACCCCCCCCATTTGTTTGGGCAGTCCCAGATGAAAAGAACATCCTCACTTGTCAGTATACCGCTATCACTTGAAATTCCATCTCTGATCCTTTCCACCAGGGAATTACCTTATCGTGCGCGATTTTACTTGCAGTCTTCAAATCCATGCCAATCACACATGCAGCGCGGTCCCCCTGATTCACCCTTCGCCGGTGGAGAATACCACGGTGCCCTCCTCTTCCCTGCTGAATACCCTTTCAAACCCCCAGGCATCAAGGTTGCTATCGCTTATTCTTCCTTTTGTGGTCGCTTGAGCCGACTTTCCCGCAGATGTTCACACCGTCCAGTCGTTTTCAGCCAGATAAGAAGATTTGTTTCTCAATGTCTGATTTTCATCCGGGAACTGTACGCTATTTTTTCCTCTTGAATATGTTTCACTTTATCAACTCTCATATACTCATCTTCCTTGGCGTTTTTCAGTGGAACCCAGCTTGGAGCGTCGCAACAATGTAGGTTCCATTTATTTATATCCAGACATGGCCGATGGCCGGGTGTCCGTGGAGGACCATCCGTGATAGCCGCGGTTAATTAAATCATCGCCGGTGTTCCCGTTCTATTTGCTGACTTTACAACTTTAGATTGACCGGCCTCCTATCCTTCATGCTGTCTGATGAAATGACCACTGGATCGGTTACTTCATCAGAGAGTCATAAGAGAGCTTTTGCTGCGAAAAGCCATGCCTTCAACCTGACTCAACCTCGCTTCAAAGATGCATTCCCAGACGTAAGTTACCGGTCACTTAATCTGTTGTCAGGAGGCTGATAGACGTCTCATCAACTCGGCATTGCTGTGATTCTCGTGTTCCTTCCTTTGGCTGTGCCTTTACTGCTGATCATTGCTTCCATCTCGAATTGTTTGTAGTTCTGCACACCCACTCTCCGGGACTTGCCAAATATGGGTGAGAGGGAACGTGGAAAGGCTGACACTGGGTCAACGAGTGCGGACAGTCCGTACTCCCAACCAACCCTATCCTCAGCGACACTCTCACAGCAGATGAACCTCAGACGGAACAACGGAGTGGTCCAAACGCCAGTAGCAACCACCGCACCGATTACGGCTGACGCCTCGAACGCCTTGACATCAACGAACAAACCGGTTGTTCCTCAAGGATGGTCAGCATCTTGGCGTCAGATAATCTGGGAGAAGTGGAGATGGGGGGTGCTGATCGCGTTGGCAGTTGTTGTCTCAAGGCTTTCTGCGGGTTCCTGACGAAGCTGGCCGACGCATTAATTTAATTTCTTCCCTCTTTTCTGGATATAATAAGGTATGGACTGTTCAGGTGTGCATGCCATTATAAGCAGTTTACTTCCTGTGTTACAAGCTTTAATTCTTTTGTGGCGTATAGCTGTGAGCTCTGCGCAGTACATCCATACTGCTTACATGTTGTCATCTTTACATTCCCTGCTTGTCTTTTCTTGTTTCACATTGGCCTTGTCGCTCGTTACCCATCTCCTCTAGCAAATGTATTACCAGTCGTCTCAAGACTCGACATAGATTGCATGCACCCTTCAGTATCATCGTAATTCCTCTTGGCTATGCCAAAGCCTTGTCACCGGCTTGTGAGTGTCCCTTAGAACTGGGACCACTCTATTCCAAATGTCGTCTCCAACTTTATCTCGATCTTGTCCTGCATCTATAACGACCCACCGATCTGCGCCGATTTCCTCCCCAATTCTCTCAAATACTTGCCGAACCCTCGTCTGTACCTCTTGTTTTTCATACCTCTCCTCGCCATACCCTCCTCGTTGCATGGCTATCTCTGGTTTGACGTCGAGAAACAGCGTCAAATCGGGTGCAGGAAGACCAATCTCGGGCGCTCTGCACCATTCAAACGTGAGGTCCAGATGGGGACTTTTCTGAGCCGAGAACGCGATGCCCGAAAAGGCGTAACGGTCTGCAACGATCGTCGTTCCCGACGCGAGTAACGCTTCGATCTTTGGCCTGTGAGGGAGACATGACGAGAAGTTGCACATGGCAAAAGCGCCATATCCGAGGAAGCATCGAAAAAAAAAAAAACCAACAAGCAAAGCGTCAGCCAAGGATCACGCACACGCCAAGAGGACGGACGAAAAAAAAAAAAGGAACGGGGACGGCATAGAATGGAACAGAACGGAACGGAACAGAATGGAACGGAACGACATAGTGGATATGAAAATGAAATGAGACGGACGCGAGTTCCCACCGGTTGGCGGAAAAGAGGAGGTGGATGACGTGGTCGTCGAGGTCGGATTCGGAGCGTAGATAGGCATCGATCATCTTTCCGATCGCTGTCGTTCGGTCTAAAGTGTGATCGGTTTTGGGGCGCGATGTCGGTGTGGGAGGGGGATACGATACGATATGATACGATATGGCGAATAGTAAAGCGTACGATCACAGATCATGATTGCGATAAGACCATCGTCAGCATCGGCGTCGGCATCGTGGTGGTGAAATGGACATGACGTGTAGCAGTGGAAAAGGTGCATCAGAACTGCTATCAAGGGACATGACACGAAAGAAAAAGTAAAAAGAGGTCTAACCAGGGAATTTGAGCGGTACGGCTCTGGGAGTGGATCCCGAGCTGGACGCGTCTGTGGTCGCGGACTGGATGCGATCGACGAGACGCGCGACTTGTGTGCTTTTCCCGGACCTGTCTAGTCCTTCGATGACGATGAATACGCCGCGCGCAAGGGAGGACATGTGTGTGGTCAAGTCGATCGTGAGATAAGGTGTTGAGTGAGGTTCTGTTGAGAACTGCTCGGACTCGGATCGACAACTTGAAACGGTAGTAAAGTAGAAGTCCTTTACAGTTCAATATCAATCATAGCATCAGCTGAATAACCAACAATCGGGCTCAAAGTGATGGAACGGTTAAGGAGCAAACGACTGGTAACATCGCGATCATTAATTGGAAGACCTCAGGCTGTAGAGAGTTGTACGTCTAGCTATATTGCCCCTCTCGAGCTGCTCTTGTGCACACTGAAACCCACAGTGCGGTATTTCATCTTCAAGCTGCTCGCCCCCAGATACTTATCAGCAGCTGTCTTACCGCCATCAGTCTTAGAGGAAGAAGAGGATAGCAACGACAGCAAAGGGATCATTTAGCGGAACATAACATGACGACCAAGAAGGGTGCCGTTCAAGGACCAGGGTCACCACCGTCACAAGCAGCATTCCCACACAAGCAATCACCACACGAGTCGTGCGTCACCATCATACAGCAGGAGATCTCATTATCGTGAGAAACCACTGTGACCTCCCAGCAGGTATTACCGATTGTAGGTCCTGTGGACTTCTTCAGAGTAGCCACGGGACCCTTAGGCAAAATCGACGTCCTGGGGCGAAGGGTACCAGCATAAGAGCACTGCGAAGGATCAATCAAACGATCACGCACCCCTAAATGAGCATCGTAAGAGCACGCTTTGCACAACATAACGGTCATGAGAAACGATTTCCGCCTGTCGTTGTAACTATCCGTGATTTGACTGGCCGGAAGAACCGGACGTCCATAGCAAATGTGAGTGTGGATTGCTCGGGCGACAGCTTTCACTGATGATGCTGAATGATTGCCCACGTTAACGGCGAAGTCACTCTTATGGTCCAAACCTTCCTCGTAAAGCTTTTTCGCCACGGAGAATTGACCATTTTTCTCTGCGGATGGCTGGGTGTGACCCCGAGGAAAGCGACGGCAAGAAATGCAGAGCCGAGACATGCAAAAAGCAAAGCAGGGGCATCCTGCTTCTGTCACTATTGTGTTCGGCGTATCTGCATCCGGATGGGCACTGGCTTTTTGATCATGGAAATTCACGAATCTGGCGTCGGCTAGCTGTGGAAGGTGAGAACCAGCTGCGGTCAACCAGCCATTACTGTAACTCACCGTCAATCCGGATCAATCCGTTCAAGGTTTGATATCTTCTAGAATCTGAATCAATCCGCCCAAGCTTGCCAATACTAAATGGTGCTCGTGATTTGTAGAATTCGATCGGCTCCATCACAGGGTCATCACAGCCGCACCGCATAAGCATGTGAGGCCTTGAGTGACCTGGGAACCTCTGAGAACCTATGCTAGGGTCTGCCGGACAGGAGGATAATCATGCTTTGGCTGGCCAGCGCAGGAACCCGACATAGCCAACGTGGCTGTGGATTGCTAAGGAGACCGAAGGTGTTGAATGATCGCTGCATCAACAATGATGCTATTCCTCTGGTTTAAAACTCCCCCGTACCCTTTTCATCACGGAGAATGACCCAATCTCTCTCGGTCCTTGCGGATGGCTCCGAGCAAAGCGACGTCAAGAAAAGCAGAGCCGGGACTTCCTGCCGTTGTCATTACGTCTGGGGTGTCTGCATTCGGATGGGCACTTATTTGTCGATCATAGAATTCCATCAATCTGGCGTCGGCTGCCAGTGACGGGATATGAAGACACATTCCAGATGCGATAAATCAACCACCACACACCGTCAATCTCAGAGGTCCAATCTGGTTCAAGATTTGAAATGCCGTATAACCATGCGGGGGCTTGGAATGATTTGGGAACCCATGCGAGGATCGGGGGGGAAAAAGTCTACAGAGATACCAGTCGGCCGACCAGCATTGAGACTCGAGGACGTGCTCTGATTGATGTCAGAGCCAACCTTGATAGGAAATTGTCATCCATGTTCATTCAAGAGACGCAATTTTCTATGGCGACTCGCTTCTCGTGCTGGACAGGTGGACCCAAATGCATTAAATGCGACTATCGCGGAATGTTATTTCTGGCCTTTGAGCTGGATGGTAAGTTTGATACGTTTAGACATTCCAATGTGGAATGGTTATGTCAAGGAATGCTGACGACTTTCATGACCCGATCGTTGGGCAGAATCTGACCCATGAGCGCCACCTTGCAAAAATGGCGACCCTTTCTACATGAAATACTCAACGTCTACAACAGGAGAAACAAAAGAGAGAGACCAACCCACTGAACTCCTTTCGGTGTATGTTTGGCATTTGTCCCATTGTCGCATTCCGAATCATCAGAAACGCCGTGCAGAACGTGTCCAAGTATCTCATACACCCGTCGCTTGCTCGAATTTCCCCATTTTGACGTCTGCCGGAGATGAGACTATGCCAGCCGCAGCTGAGCCGCTAGGACAGGACGATCAATGTCATCGAGTCGTTGGCACAGATGGATACGGGACCGAGATTCCGACCGACCGCCGGCTCGCTGGGGGTGCACCTTGGTGTCCGAATTTTTGGGTACATACTGTGTGAGTGACAGCGTCGGACTTGACTCTTGAGTTGATACGTCCCGCGTTGGTCGAACTTCCGGCGTTGCCAAGGGAGTAGGGTGGGTTCTCTTGAGCACTGAGTCGGGACGACATTCTCGCCATATTATGATTTATTGTCGTGCGATCGGCTGTGCCCAAGTGTGAGATAGGTGAACGGGTAGAACGAGACAAAGGATCGCACGAATGATATGTATGTTGCGAGGGCACAGCCCAAACTTTGTAGGAATAGGGTTTACCTGCAAAGAGTGAGCTGGTGAACGTCCGACTCCGTGCTCAAACCTGGCGCAGTGTCTGCATGCAGATTACAGTACAACTTCAACACAAACAACTCCAGACTGTCTGCCAGCTTCCGTCACCGTCTCGTGAGTAGTACCGTATAGTGCTCTCCAAATTCGCTGCGGATAATTGCGGGTAACCGCGGTCGTCGACGTTAAACTTGAAGAGAACGCCGTGCAACCACACTGGCAAGTTGTTCGGTAACATCAGCTGGCGCAGTCCCAGACTTGCTGCCAGTGACTCGGACGTGCTAGTTACGACTCCAGATTGTTGACTTTGCCAGGCTGGCCCATATCTCGGACTAGCTGCCAGCGCTGACAATTCCGACTTCGGGGTTCCGCGATCTCACTGAGACCATGTCAACGGAGTTCAGTCGGAACTGGGATCCAGGCCCCATCGATCCATATCTCAAGTCCACACTCTCACACTACTCAAATCAACGACGTGTGGCGCTTGTTATGCTGCTGGATACGCATTCACACATCAATAGACAGAGACAGGGTTGGCAGTTCTTGCCCAGGGCACCCAGTCGGACCATAGCATCATGGGCTCAGGGGTCGGGACACACTGACCCTGCTCGGGATTATTCAGTTTCTGGAGAATGACATCTTTGCGTGTCACTCCTTCGGCTGCTCACGCGAGTGTTTGAGAGTGTTTCGTAAAATGCACGGCACAGGCAGGTTCGTCTACTATCGTCCCCAATTCTGTTGATTTGAAACCGTACGTGAAATAACGCGAATAGAAGATAACAGAGGGGTGCGTACATAATCTATCGCTCACCTGAATTTGCGATAGTCCCATGCGTACGAAACAACCGTGGTGTCGTATCCGTTGTTTTCGGAGACACCCATCTGCCATCAACCCCTGATCGAGGAACGCTCCGAACCTGCTGGTTAGCCGAGTCCCAGGACTCGCCAAAACCACCGTTGAGCCCCACTTGGGAGCCTTGGCGTCGCGTAGAGTGTCCGCATCGAGGGCTTACTCCATTTCAACTCCTCTCCAGATGGGGCTTGGCGCGATTCGCTTACAACTTGAGGATTTTTTCCCCTGTCAATGTCATCTATTGACAGGCAAGATATCCATCAGGGGAAGGGCCACAATCGATTCAATTTTCCATTTTTTGCAACGATATGATGCTGAGAGTGTCTTATCAGATATATTCGCGGCACGTTTGGATTGACCCATGATGACGAGAGTTCCACGTGTGATGGATATGCATGAGCAAGTCGACCCAGGTGTCTGGCTGCCTGGTGACACTTCACCCGCGATTTTCGTCCTCCCCTCGCGGGAGAGTGGGAGACGCGCTCTAACGTCAACTTTTAGGCGGCGGAGTTAGCATCTGCAAAGGACATGTTTTGTAACCCGTAACCTTATCGCTCGGTGATTGCTCCAAAGACTTGTACTACTTGCTCCGTGGTGAATATACGCCGTCACGGTGATGCAACCACAGTATTTGCATGGGAGTCGGGGTTGAAAAATGAACGTCAACACTCACGGTACGTACCCAGAAGCCCCCGAGAGCGTCGACGGATCAGTAACTGAGGTTGCTTTGCCTGTAGGTGCATAAATGATCGTTGCCTGTGACGTTTGGAATCATAGGTCTAAGGTAAGGCGCTTTTCAATCAAAGTTTGGAATTTTGGATCCGTACCACCATGACGTGATCTGGCCGAGGCCAGTTCTCATGCGAATTCAAGGAAGCATGGAATTCGGCTCGCATCAACGTTCTATTACATAAGGTAAAGCCTGTGGTTCCACACAAAGGCATCAGATAAACATATGCCCACTTGGTAAGGACATCGTGGAAAGAACGTGCCAGGAAAAAAAAATAAGATTTCATTCTTGAGAAGTGTTTCCAGTGTAACGTATGGGGTCCCTGTCTGGGCTGTCCTGTAATCGAACGACACGGTCAAGGACATGAGCAAGTCCTGAGCGTTCCTCTGGTTCGGTGGGAGGCGTTCAACACGTGATTCATCTAGGCACAGGAGTCTCAGAGTTAATTATATTCAATGGGAAACGCAGGGAACTGGGCCAGGCTTATCACAGTACCGAACCTGAGACGTGTCCTGATGAGCCCGTGTCCAGAACAAGCCGAACGAGCTCTAGACCGAAAGAGGAACAATGGAAGTAAACGGTGAAACACTGTAGAGATGTACAACTCCGCATCTGGAAGGCCATCCACAAAGTTTATCGGATTTGGTTAGATGAATAGCAGGAGGATGTCACCAACCGCTAGTAAATGATGCGGTTCGTTCTCATGATGGCCTCGGATGCAAAACCTAAAGTAGTGGGAGAGGTCTCGTAAGTGATGGTGCGAACAAGGCGGCGGTGAGCGTGCGCGTCGACGCGCTATGATAGGAAACGTGCGCGAGGCGATCGGCACGTCGATTCGCCCATTTGTCAATGTACCTGCCGCGCAACAATGCATGCTATCCGGAGGATGAAGAAAAAGAAGTCTCAGACGTTTATAAGTTCAGGGTCAAATTTGGCCCACGTTCATGGAGAGGGGGCTGTCCCGCGACATGATGCGTGATGTCACGGGCTAGTAGCAGCTGAAAAATTACGCCATCGCGGGAAGCGACCAGAGATTGGTAACCTGAACAAAAGTGTGAGAAATTGCAGAAGTAAGGTTGCTCGAACCCATGCCGGGAGGATGTTGGGCTGGGTCGCTGGTAAATTGGCAGAAAAGTCAATTCGTGAGGTGTTGTCCACAAGAAGAGACATTAAACTCTTCTAGGTGGAAGATACTCACAGGAGATCTTGCTGAGTACAAGGCACGCGAGCAAGGTCGTGCCCTGTTATGTACAATGCGACTGAGTGGGAGAGGAATTGGCATGGTCACTCGCCAAGGTCTGCCAAGAGACTGCCACAGGTCTTAGGCGGTACTCAAGCCACATTCCATATCCCCGTTTCTCTAGCTGGACGGGAATGAACGTTGAACAATCTTGTAGATTTACACATGTTCATGTTTCGCAGATTGATTCGGATCCAACAGAGAGAACTTCCCCTGCCACAGTACTTGAGAGATGGGAAGAATGTCTGTGATTACGTAATCACAAGTTGGTTCCCTCGAGGTTGTGTGCAACGTTGCCCAAAGTTTTTGACGTTTCGGTTGAGCTGACGGACCGACCATGGCTATCAAACACCTCGAAAGTGAGTCTTTTTGGTTGACAAATGTCTGATATGGCAATGCTGATTGTTGCAGACTACCTCGCTGACCGGAAGCACTTGCAAACGTTTTCTCTCGGTGTCTTGTCAGACTCGCGTCTTGGAATTGATGCGTCTTATTACTTGCAACAGCTCACTGATAATCCACCTTCGCGCGAACCCCTTCTCGCTGCCACGGGTGGCCTCCCTCTCGCCCTAACCCAACGCATCGAAGCCGATCTCCGTGCCCTCGAAAAACTCCACATAAAACCGGTCTTTGTCTTTCCCGGCCTGCACCCTGCCAAGCGATGGAAACAATACCAACATCACGCCGAATACAACGAATCCTGCAGAGACAGGAGAGAGGCGTGGTCCAAGTACGAAGCTGGCCAGGAGGACGCCGCCATCAAGTTGTTTGAGAGTCGTAGTGGTCTTGCTCAGTGGGATCTCTGGCGCATGGTTCTTCGTATCTTTAGGCATCGAAATGTCGAGTTTCTCGTCGCGCCATACGTTGCTTGGGCACAGGTGTGTTCTCATGTGCACAGCTTTCCATGCTTGGTGCTCACCCTGCTCCAAGCTGATCTATCTCCTCCGACACCCAAAATCATATATCCATGCCATCTATGGTCCAACCGATACCCTGCTCTATCCGGGGGTGGACAAATTGATTACCTCTCTTGATCTTACTTCCAGCACGCCATCATTCACCTTTACCTCGAAGCGCCCTATCTTGGGCGACCTTGGAGTCACCGAAGACCAATTCCTCGACATTGGAATTTTGGTCGGCTTTGAACACGCTCCAACTTTCCCCCCCAACATGCACGACCAAGCACTCAAAGCCACCGTCGACATGGTCAAGTACTACAAGTCTGGACACGCCGCCGTGACCGCGTTTGCAGAGCACCATGGTGTCAAATCCACGCAATACGCGGATCAGTATGCTCGGACACGTTCCATGATCAAGTATTCTCTGATATTCTCTTCCGAAGGGACTGTCGTTCCGCTTCCTCTCGCCATCACCACCCCTCCTACCCACGGTCACCCGAATCATCATCCCCACCATCCAACCGCGGCGGACATTCCTTCGGACTTGCACGAGATCTTCACTCACCGGTTACCAGACGAGGTCTATTTCTATCTGTCGCGGGGTCTCTTGGGCCCTCAAGCGCTCGTTTGGTTGACAAGCGGTCAGATTATTGAACCGCCACCGCTTGACAACGGTGAAACTACGGAGTATAAGCGATTTGTCAAGGAGGTCATCACCGACGGACAGACTGGTCCACGCGCGACGGCCCTTGCGCTTATAAGCAGCGTGGCGCACACGTTCTGGAACAATCGAAAAGTGACGGGGATTTTCTGGTTTGAAAATCCCGCTCCCCACGGACAAAAACCTATACAACATAATTCGGCACAGACCGCGCAACTTGCGGAACGTGTCGCGGGCTGGAACGTCAGCTACGCGATCGTGGAGGAAGAGCTGAGACGACAGAACGTGGGTAGTTGCTTGGCACTGTTGCACTTAACGATGACAGTTGTTGATGTTTTTTTTAGTCATCGACGATCGATTTCGCGTTATGTTTGGGTGCAACTGCGTCGGAAAAGCTTGCACTACGAACCAAGGGAAAGACGAATCTACCGACTGGCCAGTTGGATAAAAAAGACGAGGTGGTTGCAAACGTGATTTGGCGATTCCTTGAATTGAGAGGGTGAGTGGGGTTTGTCTGAACGAACGAGCGAGCAGGCACTGATCCATTGGCACTTTAGGTTCCTGTTGAACTCCCACATGCACTCACCGTTGGCAAGAGCTATGTACACAGCAGTTAAGCAAGCGCGGCTGAACGACAAGTTTCAAGAGTCACTATATTTATTTCTGGAACTAGTGAGAGCGGGAGTAATGCACGGACACTTGTGGTCCGGCCGGGCTTTCAGTGGTGGGCCAAGTTTCGGTACCGGTAAGTGATGACTCTCACGTTGATGCGGTGACGTGTCTGAGCGTGTCAATTGCAGACGATGAGAAATCATGTATGTTGCTCGTGATGAGAGTGTTGAGCATTGTACCGTTGAACTTTAAGGTGAGGGGATGGAACGTGTTGGGAGTGGTAGTAACCCTGACAGGACATGTTTTACAGTCACAAGCATGGTCCGCTCCGTTGTCACGTGAACTATTGGTGTTTAACTCGTTTGTGCGGTCGCTGACGCGGGCACTACGCACGTTGATGGAAGTGACAACTTTGAACATGTTGCTTCGGAATGACGCGCGTAGGGCGCGGGACGATTTACTTGACATCACGATGTCACTTCCATTTCAAGCGGAGGTGAACACTGGATTTGGGGTGCTTGCCAAGGTATACTTGGATACGCTGACGCACTTGAACAACCAAACGAGGGTGCGTGACGCGAACGCAGAAGGGGTCAAGGAATGCAAGCAAATGGCGCTCGAGATCTGTGAAGAGACGTTCCCAGGGGTGAAGCAACCTAAACAAGAAGTGGAACGAGGCTTCCGGTTCTGGGACATTGTAAGGATATAATGTTGGGTATGAAAGGGGACTTGAGGCTGACATGTGTTGGATGATTACAGGCGTTGACTGCCATGAGGCAGCTTCACTCGGAGGGTGCGGTGTTGCGCGAGTTGATTGACCAGTTTGAGGCGGCAGAAGCGTGGCTCGCCCCGATGCGACCTTGATGGCAACCACAGGGTCAGGCGGGATACAAAAAAAAAATGTTATATTTTTTTTCTCTCTGTCTCTGTCTTTTTTTTTTCTTCTGACAGTAGTTGTCTTGGCATACTGCACAGATTTAAAAAAAACACTTATTGGTGGACGTGAAATATCGGAATGCAGTTGGATGGGAAACCGCGAAGTGGGAGGTGGGAACGGTTTCCGAAAAAGGGAATATGGATGTCTTTGATCTGACACGTGACTTTGACGGAGTGTAAAAGTGTGTTCTCCGATTGAAAGGAGTGGGATAGATCTAAGATCTGATGGTGGGACTGGAAAAGGGAATTTTGCCACCATATCTCGATCCTCTTCTTCAAGGTGCCATCGAGCAGGCTCGCGTGGCAAATATAAAGCTCGCTCGCTCCTGCCCATTTTCTCTCCCCCACAGCGCTATCATGTTCCATCCTTCCTCCGACTCCGCCTCCTCCCTCGTGCACATGCTCGACTGCGATCCTCTCAAACAAAATCCTGGCCATCTCTACCTCTGCCAGCCCCATACCATACAGATCATACAGCTCGTCGAGGCCACACCCCCACCCCGCTGCATATCTTCCGCCATATGCTCTTCTTCCACCGGGTCCTCCTCCGTCTCCTCCTATCCGTCCACCTCCGACTCGGATGAGGACTGCACGTCGTATTGCTCCTCCATCGTCACCCCTGATGACTCCTCACATAGCCACGAACCCATCCCGTGGACGGACGATACATACAGCACGCGCATGAAGCGCGTGTATGCCTGGAGAGACGCCTTTGTCAAGGCGACCTGCACCCTCTCCGGTGCCACATCGCCGTCGTCGCTACCAGACAGACGGTCACCGTCTCTCAAACGAAAGACGAATCCACATCAGACGGATGATGACACTGTGCGTCCCCTCCCACTCGCAATCCACCGCAGCCCACTCATCCATCCCTTAGGTCTCACGTACCTCAAAACGCTCACGTTCGCGCAATGGCCACAGCATATCCAGGCTCAATGGCCACCCTTGTCCCGCTTGCGATACCCTCTTCCCATCCCTTTCAAGTCTCCGAAAACACGGTAGCAATTCAAATTTATCTGAAGCATGCCGTGTCGCCGTCAACTACAATTTCGAATGACTCTTTACGCTTTTGCACACTTGACGATCACCATTCCATCATTTGCATTGTTGTACGATAACTCATGACTATTTTACACTTGGCTACCGTACATTTCCCATACTGTGTACCGCACAAGTCGGCGAAGTCAAGGGCTGCATTCATCGCTTGTACATTATCTGATCCTAGTTCACCTTAATTATACCATATTAATCCACTATTTCCCTCTGGCTAGGGTCGTCGTTGCATGCTCAAACAGTTTCTGATTTTGATATTGGCTTGGGCCCCAACCAGTACAGTCACTGCCTGGCAAGGAGAGTAGAAAGGTATCCTATTGCGCCACCCATCCAGCCATCGGAATGACATGGGAAAGACAGCATTCATTCAGTAGTTTGCTACTCCCGGAGCTTGGCGGATGCAGCCGGGCTTCTCTTTCTTCGTCTTTCCCTCCCACGGCGAGTACGGAGTCCGCCAAGGGGTGACCCCTAGTGATCATAAGAGCCGTAGTATTGTACTCCTGACCGTCCCCCGGTGTTCACTTTTGAATGTAGACAGAAACGGTTCCGACGTGGCAGTGTGGACCACCGCCTTTGCGATGATGCTGTTCGAGCGTCTCGTTTTTTTTTCCCCACAGCGCGCAGACCCATCCGGTAATGCCCAGCCCAGATACCGGGGGCGTTGGCAGTCTACTACATGCATCGAACCACGGCTGCCGTAACGGGTTGCTGAACTCTAGTCTAGCCTTCGCATCACCAATTGATCGGTGGTACGTCGCCGTTCATTTCGTCTCCTTTGCTTCGACTTAATACCGTCGATGTGAGGCGTGTGTATGTGTGTATTCGGTTCGAGGTGCACATGGAACAGACGCGTTCAGATCGATCATATCACGTCTGCGAGAACACCGTTCTGTTTTTATTTTTATTTTTATTAGAGTGGTCATTCTGCCGACAAACGAGCGTTGCCATCCACCTTGGCTCGTGCGTCGACCTTGCAGCCAACGGTATTGCACGATCCCAACGGATAGACGTACATAATGGTGTCCCTAACCTGATCGCCGTGGTGTGAGAGCGTGCATTGGAGTGCTGTGAGAAGACGAGAGATCATGAAACTTGTGGACTCCACCCGAAGGGTTGTGGTGACAGGAAAAGCCCGTCCAGTCGTCCTCGCTCGTATTCTTTCCCTATTCTGTCAAGTCCGAGGTGTTGTATATGTGCTCGTTCGTATCCCCAGCCGACGGACGCGGGATCGTCTACACACGGTCATGTTCCCATCGTCTGTGGGGGAGCTGCGCTGGCAATACATCGCATCGTTCACACACTCAAGTTCGACGCTCGATACCTGTCTACAAGCGCTTCCTAGTCGTTTCTTCTATAACCTCCTTGCAACCCGGAGCGTTCGAGTTTCCTGTTCCGCGCCTAGACGAGAGCTCCAATCCAAAACGAGTCTGCTTCTTTCCCCTATGATCGCTCGAAAAAAAAAAAAAAAGGGATCCATTTTCAACCTCGTCCGAAATTAGCTCTCATGTTTACATCACTTGGCACCAACGATGATGCTTCCAATACGTACGGCAAGCGTCGATGATGCCCGTGAACATGCATCGCAGCACCGTCACTCATGAGAGCGAATGGGTGGGACGAGGTGGGAGCGCACGTCTTTTCTTTCTTTCTTTCGTACATGTATAGACCACCCGCGTCCCACCGCACCACAGTGCCTGCGTTCCGTCACGTTTCCCTCAAGGTCACCGAAACGGTGGAGCGAGGCTCCAACCGCGACTTCTCAGATGGGGCGTCGTCTTGCGCGTGCGAGATCTCGCGTGTGCACTGCCCCGCGATGCCAACAACAGCCTTCCCCCCCTCCTCGAAGGTAAACAGCGGAGATGATCATATTAATGTGGCAGAGCTTGATGGGCCCCGATGATATGGCGGTACGTCGTGTCCACAACGTTGAACGTGGGGAGTGAAAGGGAGAGAGTCACGTCAAGAATAGCGAATTCCGTTGCATGCCTCGAGGCGGGGGGCGGGGACGCCATTCACACTTGTTCTCATTCGGGCGTGGGTGGGCGTGGTGCGTGTCAAGGCGTTGGAATAGGTCGGACGAGGTCCGCGGTGCTCCGAGTTATGAGCGTGCGCTCGTTCGCATCCGCCGTCTGGGTATAGTATGGAGAGCAGGCATGCTGCCTAAAGACCGGACGGACGAGAGCGACCATGGTTCACTCGCGCACCCACACAGCGACCGACTCCCACGAAATTCGGTCCCTCGCGCGCAGCACGGCTGGGGCGTGCATACGGGTGGTCGTCATTGCCGTCATCGTGCGCATCCTCGTGTAGCGCTTGTTCTTGTCCGACATGCCACGATGCATTACCGCTCTTCAAGTTTGATGCCGGATACACTGTTTCGGGTCTCACTCCCTGCTTGCATTCTCCAGATTCCAGAACACGCTCGTTGATTTCAGGGTACTTTAGGCGCGGTACCGCACACCTCCAAGGTACACGTACTTGTGGCTAAAGCATCTGTGGCGCGACATGGCGTCTTGACAAACGGATCTCAAAGAATGGAACAGAGTTTCATTTGATGAGTGCGCTCGTCCCGTGGTTAAGTAGGCCGGTCGAGATCTACTCACGGGTAGCGTTTAGAAACCTATGCCTGGGAGTCCGTCTCCTCCAGAGCGGTTCCAATTCCGCATGAGAACCGGCGAAATGCAGTGGATTCCCATTGGTGATCAGCTTGGCCTAGGATAAGAAGGTGTAGGACTATTATTGGTCTGCAGAACAGACGTCCCTGGGCGATCACCGGTGCCATGGAAGGCGGCTCAATTTGTCATGGACGCACACCGTCATAGCGGAGTTAGATGGTGACGCTCTCTGTAGACTTGGACTGTATAGGATGAGGCCCTGTGAATCTGACACCAGTTGGCTCTTGGGCCCTTGAAGGTGATGACCTGCCTCGTTTCAGGATACGCCACTATCTTATCGAGAGCGTATCGTCCCGCGTGTTCACACGACGGGCTCGAAAGGTGTAGCAAGGTGCCTTCATATACATACGCGTGATCAGCGGTATGTAGCGATATTTCCCTTGGTGAAAGTTCACGTCGAATATCTGAGAGGGGACTCTTTTTATGTCTAGATTGCACAACTCGGGTAAAAGACTTGAGTATGTACAGTGAGTTACTCTGGACCCTGATATCACGATAAAGCAAGCACTCCGCATAAATAGTTCAGGACGTCAGAACGTGCGGCAATCCTGGCGATGCTTGGCAAATCGATGATGGGAGATGTTGGCACGAGTGACAAGATGTTTTTCCCCCTCCTTTACCCTCTCCGTTGGTAGATCGGATCAGAAGCCGGCACAATTTGGTCAAAACGAGCTCGAAAACGCCTCTGGACCCCTGCATTGTCACTTTACCCACGACGCGCTCATATCGCGGCCCATCTATGAAATGCATGTGAACGAACACATGTGTGAGGATCATGTCGACATCATGGCAGGATGGGGGTGGCTTTGACCTCTCCGTTGTTTGTTCTTGGTCACAATTGGCAAGGAGTGTTATGTGCTGTGTTGGCCAAAAATATGCATCATGGAAGGGGAGGGTGTTAGTTGGTGGCAGGTGCATGGATGCACGTTGCTGGGGTGGCCTGTGAGCACGGAAGTAGCGTCGAGCCGACATTAATCGTGTCATGCCAGGTTGCTGGTTTCTTCGCCGGGGTGATGATCCTTCCGGCGGAAAAGTGACCCCGTTGCCAACGTCGAGGACAATGGGGCGTCTTCGAGTTATCTGGGTGTCGTCTTGAACGTATCTCAAGGTCGTGTTAGGCTGGGAGTCGTGCGCAGCAACCGCGCTTTCCTTTTTTCGCAGGAGCGCTCGGTAACGTGTGAGGGTTCTGGTCAAACCACCACCAACGATGCCACATGTCAAGACCCATCGACATCTCCTCCGCACATCTGATCCAGTACAAATTCTACCTCTTCAAGTCTCCGATACAAGACCCACAGCGACCTCTCGCCTGCGAAAACGGTGTTTCCGGCTACTCATCATCCTATTCCTGTCTTGCTCGGCGCTCGTCTGGTTTTACGGCCGTCGCACTGGGGAGGACTTGCCGGAGAACGAAGAAATCCCTGCAGATCACTCCTTACCACCGCTTTTTGAAGCCTACCATGACTACGAGCGACACCTACCACAGCACAACCTTTCGTTACCGTTCCCGGAGGGTCGAGATGCGAAATTTTTCTGGGCATCCAACCACGTCACTGGTGAGCGTCCCCGTTGTTTAAACGTGGCATGGAGGTAACCTGTCGTAGCCTCGGGGTGGGGCAACGCCATGCAGGAGCTGTTGCTCAACGCTCTCCTAGCCCACGAGACCAATCGAGCGTGCGTATCGCCAACCACTCTCAACGGGAATCAGGTCGATGACCCTATTTTTTTCTTAGGTTTGTTTTCGATAATTATACGTGGGCGCGCGACGGCCCAGAGTATGCGGAATACAATGGCAAGTTGATTCCTGCCCGAATACCCCTGTCAGCGATCATCAGCGGTGCGTCGGCTTTGTGCCTTTTTTTTTTTACGCTTCGCATCTGACGATGACGTGTCAGGTCCTGTCATTGGTTCTGCGTTCGATCCTGGAGACCCAACCCCCCGTGCCGTTCACAAGGAATACTTTAAAGCAGTATGCCCGAACCCGACCATATTGAACAGTGACGCGGTCGTAAGCGGCCAAATCCGATATGACAATAGTGTGCCTGCGTCACGGATATTTGACATGTGGGTCGACAAGCTCAATTCGATCAATGACCCCTGTGTGGAAGTACAGCTGGATTCTCCTCAACTTTTCGAGATATGGTGCGTCTTGATAGCGACGCTAGCCATGATGACTGAAGACGAATGACCAGGTTGTTTGGTTCGACACGGATTCTGTCCATTTGGCCCCGGCTATCCAAGTCACCGATCCTTCGCAATTTCTCGTGGTCTCCGCTTGTTTTGGAAGCGTTTGCGCGGAATGCACATCTCTTTGGGGCTACAACCACGTCTTTCCGATTCCTCCCGTCTTATTTGCGTCCGGCATCATCACCTCCGACCTTCAGGGAGCTGCACAATGTTGAGCCGATCCTACCAGCGACCAAGACCGATCCGATCCCAGGCCTCCTCGTGTTACATATTCGGAGGGGCGACTTTGACGACCACTGTGCGCACCTTGCGAAGTGGTCCTCGGACTTCAACGGTTTCAACAAGTTTGCTACGTTGCCGGATAATTTTCATCCCCCTCACGATGGGGGTGAGGGTGATACGACGGAAGCCAACATGCGATTCTATTTCGAGCGATGTTTCCCTGCGATCGAACAAATCGGGCGTAGGGTACGTCACGTACTCGCTGAACAGAAGAAGATACATGGTGCGATCAAGGAGCTCAAGAGGGTCTACATCATGACGAACGCTGAAGTGGCGTGGTTGAACGAACTGAAGGAGGCACTCATGGAGATAAAGAAGTGGGATTCTGTGACGAGCAGTCGCGATCTGCAACTTGAATGGGAGGCAAAGCCCGTCGCACAGGCTATGGACATGTTGGTTGGTCAGCGCGCAGACGTGTTTATCGGCAACGGCGTAAGTCGCCCCTTGCTGCGTGTCCGATCGTGTGTTGCTTACTACCGTGGGTTCCAGTTCTCGAGTTTGACCTCGAACATCGTCATGTTCCGAGTGCTGCGGGAGCTACCGCCTGAAGATACCAGATTTTGGTAACTGGTTCTGGGCATTGATCTGGCGCCACCCGGCCTGGGGATCATCCATGCTCCTACTTGTACAACGGTGCTTTGCGATCCCCATGGATATGTCCAGGGATGACACGACGGCGTCTTGACCTCTTGTGTCCCATGTTCGGGCCTAGTACCCTTAAAAGTACGCTCGGTACATGTCAGGTATGCGCTGGCAATTGTTCCCATACATATGTATCTTACACACGCTCGTCCACGATGGACGCTATTACTCGGTTAGTTTTATGAGCACGGTGGATATGTATCCTAGTTTCGGCAAGTGCTCGTATATCAGTACATGGTCATTTACATAAATGTTTATGCTGTTGATGGTTGCGTTTTTGTTGACTCGGCGGTGATTCAGAGGTCGATCGTGTGACTCGGCTAAAGTCTTTTTGACTATCTCGTTCGAGATCCTCGCAATATCATTCTTCCCCGTGTATTCGCCAACTCAAGGTCCGCCCAAAGACGACGACGAGACGCTCACGCGACATTTGTGGACAAGTGACAAAGCGTCCATCTATCCGCGAAAGGAGGCTCGGAGAAAAAAAGTCTTTGTTGCACTCTCACGCCGCAGTCTGACGAGCGGGATCAATCCACAACGGGTATCTGTCAGGGGGTGTTGGCGCAACGCTTGATCATGACCGTGATCGAATTCATTGACTGTGTTCCTTGCAGTGGCTGGGGGTTGCTGGGTCGTATGGATACCAGTGACACGCACAGTGCCCACGCCCAGGTGCGTGCCAAGTGGCCGCAGCTTCTGTTCGGAAGCGTTGTCGCAGCCGCAGCCGACAACGACATTCACTGCTTGGGAAACACCAATGGCGAAAAAGAAGATGTGTATGATCGAACACGTCGTATCATACTGTGGGAGCGACGTCCGATCGTTCGCATTCGGTCCCAGCGTTCAACATTCAGCCCTGAGTGAGCCCGCTGAGCGCTCTTCTTGGATATCTGGCATTGGCATAGAGCACTGCCATCGTGATGGGACTCGGGGTGTATCGAATGCGCTCGGGTCCGCGGGAGAGACGATCAAGCTCAAGGTTTAGGAAGAGTGCGGGTTGCGAACTGCGAGCGCTCGGAGGGATTTTAGGGGGGGGTTCGAAGGACTCTATGCCTGGAGGGATGGGGTTCGATTGATATGTTCTCTCTCTCTCTTCTCTCTCTCCGCGGACTCAGAGGAATGTGCCAAGGGTCGAGATTTAGATATTCAATCCACAAGCTGTTCGGTGTTCCGAGCTATCAAGATAGACTATCGACTCGGATAAGCGATAATGGGGATTCTTCTTTTCGTCGTCGTCATTGTTTTTTTGTGTGTCGTTGTCACTAACGACAGCAGACAATCAACGGGCGTCGACGCCTCCATCATGCGCTCGCCAGCGCTTATCATGTGTCGGCCAAGGTGAGTTTTGTAACGTTCGAGAGAGTGTCGTCGTCATGGTCCAAGATGGACATCGGCAAATGGATGCAAGAGCACTGACAGAATGTTGGCAGTGCACCGCTACATACTTCCCCGGGGATCGGACGCGTGCCTCGTTGCGTGGTAGTTGGTCTCACGCAATCAGGGCGACACAGGGGCCATTGACATCAAAGTTCGATGGTGCATGCGGTGCAAAAAGTCAGTTTCCGAGTTCGTATCCCGTTCCAAGGGATCGTTTTGCACGGGGATGCATCCTGACGGGTGGCGACAACAGCCGTGTCCAGGCGATGAGCCATCCATGCATGGTATTTTCATACTGCTCTGCACTGCGATAGGAAAGGCTATAAGGATACAGCACAGTCTCGTGGTCTCGCACTAAACAGGGTATTGAGGTCAACGTCCCATATTTGGTTTCTCTCCACTGTTAAATCTGTCACGATCAGATGCCTGCGGCACTGGGAACGTCGTGAAAGGAAGAAACTGACTAGCTTGGAACAGCCCTCTTCGGCGCCCGAGCAGTGCGGGACCGAAATAATTGGGCCCTCCTGTGACCTGGATGCATCACCACGACGTCAGGTAACATGTCCAGCCCGGCCTTTTCATCCTTTCTCGGAATCTCGAACTTGGCGCTTTCGACACGTCATGGGACTCGTTCAGTGGGGGTACAATCACTAGTCACCCGATCGTGGCTCCGTGGTCCTCGCATGGGGTAGTGCTTTCCCCACCCCAGAACAAGGGCACCTGGCTGAGCACGCAGGCAATACCAAGCTGGCTTCTTCCGCCCCAGTGCCTGCCACTGTGTGTCGCTCCTCAAACACGTTCCAGTGGCCCGGTCATAGGGGCTTCGCTACACTCAGCCGCCTGCTAATCACCTCCATGAGAATTGGGTGTGAGGTCCCCGGCGTTCCTGGAGGGCGTTTGATGCCGCACAAGATCCATGGGTCTTCCTGATAGGACAGGCGGGGTGGAGGCGCTGCGGGGTGGGAATGAACTCTACGACGGTGAGCTATCCTTGTGTAACACGGACAAGCACGTTTCGGGGAACTGAGATCATTGACAAAGTGGATAGATGTCAAATACCTTCCCGTTGGAGTCGATGCGTTCGTTCATGTTACAACGATACGAGGTTGGAAGGTGTACCGGTCAAGTTATTGCATGGATTACGCGTACGTATCTGACATGTGTTCCTGCGAGAGGACCGGTATCTACATCCATAATCCGCCCACACCTTTCCACGGTGCCTCCTTGGCACGCGCGTTTTGGGCAGGTTGGCTGACAGCGCTGACATTTGGCGGGAGAGTTAATCACGGCAGTCTTTCTTCTCCGTGTGCTACAACCCTGTCCATGATGACTATTTCGGCTAATCGACCGCTGTGGGCAAATAACTTTGCGTTTTTGCAATACACATGCCTCACCCGTTCACGTAGGTGCAGAGTTACCATCAAATGGAGCCCCAGGTTTCCGTTGTTGGACTGTCACGGACTGCTAAGCTGCAAATGTCAATATTTGCAACGACATACTCACGTTACTGCTTGGTCAGTTTCCACAAGCTTACTCATGACTGTTTTTGATTGGAGGGTGGACGATGGACGAGAAAGAGACTCAGGCGACTGGAGAGGGAATTTAGGGCGCTTTTCTTTTTCTTTTGTTATGTAAAGAGCCCCGACGTTGTTGATCCTAACGATGAGGTGAAGCGAATTCGGAATTGGTGGAGTTATGAGTGACCCTTCTTGGGCTGTCTCAAGGGAAGGCAAAAGGGTGTGATGATGCTTATCGTATGTACTGCAACAAGTACTGGTGGGTGAAGACTATGCTGATGGGCCGCTAACCTCTATGCAGAATATTGCTGTAATTTCCAGGTGTCGTCCAATGCTCGACTACGATAAGCGAATAGCAGACAAACAGGAGTTGAGCGATGCACGCACCCCGCTGAAACGATAGTATGCGGCGCTGCACGCGGTTTTGCCCTGCGCAGCGATGAGTTCGGACGAGGTCCTGGAAAGTTCAAAGAATTTTACCTGTGTTTGTAAAGGTCCCCTGCGTATTAGCAAGCTCGTGAGATCGCGTGGGTGTAAAATCACTTTCAAAGGTAAATACCGATCAAGTCTTCCTAAGCCTCCTTGTAAGCCAACACTAAGCCTCGACTCCGATACTGGGTATAAAGTCGACCATCGTCGTCTATCAAAGCATCGCGACAACATTTCTTTCCCATTCACATCCGGGTGCATCCGCAACATCGTGCACAGCCTTCGTAGATCATCATTTCTATTGATACGATCCGTTTATTCAGTCACCGCAACAATGAACTCGGACAAGACCATTCAAATCATCCCCCGTCACAGCAACGAGCGGGGCCATGCTGACCACGGCTGGCTAAAGACCTTTCATACGTTTGCTTTCGCCGGGTTCGTGCATATACGTCATTCCCTATCTTTTGATTAACCCTTCCTAGATATCGTGATCCTCACCACGAGTCCTTTGACGCGCTTCGTGTCCTCAACGAGGATCGCGTCGCCGCACACACGGGCTTTGGCACACACAGCCATCAACATTATGAAATATTCTCCTATGTCATCGCGGGCAAGCTCGAGCAGTAAGCAAATCCCTCCTCTCCATCTCTCCGTAGCGCATCGCGACTCACGCGATTCTCGTCGGACAGCCAGGATTCCATGGGCAACACGGAGATCCTCTCCCGCGGCGCGCTCCAAATGACCTCCACCGGAACGGGCATCTCGCACTCCGAAAAGGCACACGGCGGCGACGACGTTCACTTCTGCCAAATCTGGGCGTCGCCTCGTACTGAGCAAGGTCGGGGCAAGCCTGCCTATTTCACGAGGTGCGTTTGTATGCCCTCTTCGACTGCTTTAGCCCCTTTCTTTTGCTTTTCGGGCCACGTATCGATCCCAAGGTCTGATTCATCGTTTGTGCATACAGACACTTTACAGACGAGGAAAAGAAGAACAAGTTCGTGCTTCTCGTCGCGCCCGATAACGCCCCGGGAGTGTCTCTTCGCAGAGAAGCCACCGGGCCTGCGCCGATCCGCTCCGAACTCTGGATGTACGCCTCGTTGGTCCACCCAGGCATCTCGCTCGTCCATGCACCGGTTGGAAACGGTCAGGCCAAGAAAGGATATATTCATGTGATACAAAAGTCCGGATACAATCCAGGGCCAGCTAAGGGTGTTACTTTGAGGATCGGTTCTCAGGCAGACGGACCGCAGGTGGAGTTGCGGGAGGGAGACGGCGCGTATTTGGAATACGGGCCGGGTGCCGAGCTCCGATTCGAAAACGATGGACAAGGCATTGCAGAGGTGTTGCTGTTTGATCTCGAGTAAATGAACGTTTCGTCTTGGTGTAAAGGGGGGTTCGTGCCATGTGAAGCAATGTCGTGTTTATCGCACTGTAACACGAGTACGGGTATTGGTGGTGATCATCTGTTCATTCTAGCACTTTTTGAAATGTCAGGGTTGCGTCTCGTTCTTTGCACTACCAAAAGCGCCACTGACGGGTTAGACTTGGCTCCTCGCATGCGATAACGGCAAAATCGACGTTGCGTGGGTGTGACATGCGAAAGGTGCAGCTGCAACGTTTAGAACATATTGCCCATGTCCAGCAATCGCACGGAAAAGTCATCATGAGGTCTCCTCGTTGCCTGGTGTAACCGAACCGTACCTTTCAGGGTGCACTAGCACTAGATTCTCGCGCCGCAGAGTGCCAAGCACCTGAAAACAGCGTAGCGAATATGCTTGGTGTACCTTGCTGGCGTGCAAGCGTCATATCTAGAGTTGGAAGCGAGGCGTGCTTATCATCGGACGATGGCACGTACCTAGTG
>JBBPJQ010000320.1:0-29156 GCA_038088795.1 Boletus rex-veris
GATCAAAATTATTAGTTAGCTTTAAAATATGTCAACATCATATTAACAACTCGGCACAACAAGGACTGACGGTTTCAAATGTGTTCAACATGACGTAGCCACGAACCGCCCAGTGATTGTACGAGTAGCATATAAACCTCAATTCCTCGGGTCGGGTGCCAAATTCTCATTGTCGAGATACAGACGCAGCTCACCAAGTGTAACGGCACTTTAACGAGACCGCGAGAAGGGAAGTTAAATGGCTGTGGCACTGGCGCACGTAAGGACAGGCGAGATTCCGTTGATATATGAGCTCGCGATTCAAACCTGTGTCAGCGACGGAATCCATACCCGTGATGATAAAGGGACATATAATCCAAAGCTTTGATGACACAGGATCTTTGCAAGGCACCGGGTGAACGGTGCCATCAAAAGGAGCAAGAAGAACATCGCTCCACATCAGGGACCGTGATCAGTGGCACGGGCACTTTTTGTGCAACGCGGTAAGCGGTCCAATGTTATAAGCCCTATGCAAGATTCACCTGGATCGCCACCAGAAAAAGGAACGTACCCACGAAACATTGGCTAGCGCTCCCCAAGTTGGCTGCGTCTGGCAATTGCGTTCATCAATGAAACGAGGAATAGGGTTAGGACTCGTAGCCGCTGACATTAGCCGCAGGGCTACTAGCAATTCGTCGCTCGTTTTGTGCCAGCGAACATCACCAGCGACTTTTGCCCCGTGGGAACTATTGGTGAGATTATTATTTTTCCGACTAAAATGTGCACCAGAGCCACGGAAATCTGTAAAATCTGTACGACGTTGGGATGAGCCAACTTGAAGTCACTTGCTCTACTGCCACAGTGGGCCGGACTCCAGCCACCGGGAGTGACAGTCGGACTGAGCGGAAATTACTAAAGATATGTAAAGCGGGTGCCTCGGGAGGGCACATGCCAAGCTCAGTCAAGTACTGGTCCGGAGTGACCGTGACCCTTGGTCGAGGCGAGTCGAGCTCGAGTCTGCTGATGGAGTCCGATTCAGCTTGCACCAGCTTATTTATGAGACCTGAGTCCACGAACAAAGACTAGCATAAGCATGAGATCGAGTCAGAAACCGTCGGAAGAACTATCTCCAACGTGTGGTGTGCTAAGGGCCGTTCCTGGCCTAGGGCAACATAGGATTGATGTACGAACACCCGAGGCTTATAGTCCCATTCTGGAGTAGGAATTACGTCGGCCCAGACCTTCCAACGACTAGTAAAGGGGAGCGACGTACATAGTTGTTGTCTGTGCAGCACAGCGGCATCTGTTTCGTCGCACAACTCTTTCCAAGCCCAATCACAGTAAGCGTCGTACAGGTCAAACCAACCAGCCCAAGGTCGGCTGCTGCTGCATTAGATATTCCGGTCGTGGAGGGGAGATTCGGGACGGCGTATGCCTGCGAGGGCACATACCCAAGGGTGGGATGGTGGGATCAGTAGTACACACGGGGAACGTGTGCAAGCGACTTACGCTTTGCACCATGTTGCAACAAACGATTTCCGAGTCGCCCGGGGTGCACAGGGAACTACCTTGAGCGGCAGCCAACGTAGCCAGGGACGAGATCAAGAGGAGAGCTGTGTGTAACATGGTTGTTTCGAGCTATTCCACCTTGATCGGACGACAAGTGAACAGTGCCCTTTATGCGGAGGGTCGTGTCAACAAGACTGGCATTTTCTCGCTCTCATCCGGTACAGTGTACGTTGACCTGTGGGAGGAACTATAATTAGACACCAAGTGCCACAGTCTGAGTTCTCACCACGACCAGCCTCTTATGCAGCCATCGAATCACTAGTACCCACCATCCACACCTCTGTTTTATAGGCTGATACACTCAACGGTATCAGTCGCAAGGCAACGACACTCTGAACCGTTTCTCGAATACCTTCTCACACTTGGATCACTTCAAAATCTCCGATCACCTGGACCCACATTCAAAACTTATATTAGTACTTATTCGTTCTTTAGGTTTCCTTTTGGTCCCGGATATGGATTCATTTAAGGATGTAATCCTCAAACTCGAGTTCTGGACTTCCTCATCGTTTGCCCTCAAAGTGCTGCAGGGTTATTCAGTCAACGAGGCTTCGGGCTCTATGCTTCTATCTATGTGGCCTTGGAAAAGAGAACCCTGATGAACTCTGCGCATTCATATGTGTGGTATGTGGTATCAATCTATGCGATCGATAGCAATACTAGGCACTGCTTTAACCACCCGCGCTCTCGACAGTCTGTTGGTTTTCAAACATCCCCGTGACGTTGTCCTACCCAGCATAGGTCTTGATGATTACATGCATGTCTGAACAAATGGCAAAAGCTTGGCCCACGCCAGAACGGCTCTGCCTTGGTGCCAGCACACTGCGGTCTCCGGCGACATTACACAATCTCGTTCCATTCTCCGAACATTGCCATCACCTAGAGCTTCGAATGGACGCCTGCGAAATCCCGCCTTTCGTCAATGGGCCTGAAAAGCCTCGAGCAGAGTTAGTAACCAAGAGAACTCGCAAACCATTACGCGTCAGAGTCCATCCGTATTCCCGCATCCGTGACCCTGCTAGCGTTGCAGAGTTTCTGTCGAACCTCTTCCCTTGCGTCGCACGCCACATTGCAAGCCCAAGCAAGGAATTGCACTTTCAATGGGCTTTGCTGTCCAAGTGGGTGCTTTGCACGCACGTCCGTGTGGAGATCCAATGAAGCCAAAACTTTGAAACGGGATTGCGGTGTGAGTGCTGCACTCAACCCTTCAATCCCGGATGTAACTCTATGAACAGATACCCTCTTACGTTTAGGTGTGGGTTTATACCCACGTTTCTCACGCCATGAAATTAGAACAATTGACTGCTGCTGCTAAGCACTACTTGATGTGTCTCTTCTCGCTTGAATTTGTTGATGTCTATGTCCACGGAAGTGTCCCAGTCTAAGAAAAACTGGTACACTCGCGCACGACGGGGAAGAGGTCAAGAAACTAGAACACCCAGACCAGGTAGTGGATAAGATCTGAGGCAGGAAGCGACATACACGGCCCTTGAAAGGGATGGCATTCTGTGGACGTGCCCGACGGCCCGACATGGTAGCGAATGCATACTAGACTGTCGGACAGAACCTCGGGTTTGAGCACATCGGTTCAACGATCAATCGATCATGGTTCGACCAAATGGTCAACCTCTTAGTAGTAAGCAACTCTGATCTCCATGCCCATTTTCAACTTCTAGCAAATTTGACTCTCGGATTTTACTAACCGCGTCGCGAAACCGTTGGACACAAATCCATCAGGTCCGACGGACTCCATTATTATTTTCTTCTTTGACTCTCTTACATAACATCTCTAGATTCTCTACATCCCTTCCAAACCTCAAATTGTTCCACTTGAGGACTTTTTAGGTCGGTATCCGCAGTCTTGGTTCGGTCCCAGACGCGAGACACTTCCTGCGCCCTCTTCATGAGCTCACTTTGTTCATTTCCTCAATCATCAAAGTGGAGGATCCATTCCCTATGCCCTGTAGGTGCTACGTTCAAAACATCATCTGGTCATATCTTCCCAAGCTATCGAGAGTCCGTTGTCCTTTTAAAATCTCCATCACGTGGATCTGCCCATCGTGGTCGTTGACGATGCCATCCTCGAATCCATGATCATTGATCATGGCCCGCCATGCTTTGTTGCGAGGTGTCATATTGCCATCTGAGTACTGTCCCCGCCTTCGCCCTCTCTCTTTAGTTGCGCTACGCATAGACATGTATGGAGAAGAGTATCGCAAACAATTGATACACGTCTTGGAGCAACACCGGCGCGCGGACCAATCTGCCGCACGAAACAGTCGATCAGCTCGTTTGACCCCTCCATTGCCGTCATGTCGCTCACGCCGCTTCGTTTAATCCGTTGTCCACCAGCTTAGGCAATCCGAGGTTGGGAGTTGCCCCTGTTTCAATTTCCGTGACAATGCCGTCCTGGTCGACAGATTACTCCGCATGTGTACGGATAACCATTTGGGTGCATATCCCATTGCGATCATGTCATATTCCCGTTCAACTGAGTCGGTTTCGATGCGTCCAGGTTAGGAATCCAAGCATACAAAATTTGTTATCTTATCACACTCATCCGGAAAATTAACGACGTGTTCTTTTGTACTCCTGGGTTCTAGGCGGTCTCCGTATCATCATCTTATGAATTTGCCGATAAAATTTCCAGGAACCTCAAAACTTGGAGGGAGGACAGCGCGCCGCAGACACTTGAACGTTCCTCTATTTTTGTAGTGCTTGGACTGTGTTGCTGCTTGTCGATCCGGAAATTTTACAAGATCATGTGGAGTGACAGTGTTCTGGATTCTCTGTCGAATCCTCCTCTGCATTTGGAATGTCGATAGTCATAACGAAGCGATAGGCTTTTCTGCCAATGGGTCCGACAGGCATTCTCATTTGTGCGATTACATAAGCGCGTATTGACCGCAGCGACGGCAGCGCCAACTGGCGTACCGGGCATATCTTTATAACTACGAAGATGGCTCGAAAACTGGGCTCACGCACATCCGCACAGCTGCCTCAGGCAGGCCAACGACAGCTTCACATGTCGTCGCCGTCAAGACGTTCGTTTGGTGTCCCCAACGCGCTGGGAATACAGGACGACGGCGAGATCGCAGACGTCCATGACTCGCGCAAGCCGTCGCGGCGCGCCTCCTGGATGCGGCCGAATATCTTGTCCGTGTTGACGAATCAGGAAGAGGAACTGGGTGTCAAGTCTCCGACGTCGGAGCGACCACCTATCCCTAGCGCACTGCATGCCAGGGAACCAGACTCGACACCCCTACCGGTGTTGTCCATGATCGTGCTATCCATTGTGAGTGACACCCGTCCCGGCTTTATGCTGAGTTCTCAGTGTCGAGCAGACCATGCTTGGCGAGTTCTTGTCTGCAAACGTATCAATGCCGTTCTTGCTCTTCATGGTCAAAGGTATGACCACATCTAGCATGATGTCGTGTGACTCCTCTGAGGTATTTGGTCGTTCCAGGATTCAACGAGTTTCAAGAAGAGTCGGACATTGCCTTTTATACCGGCATTCTAGGTCGGCCTGCATGAACCTTCGTTTTCGGAAATGCACTTACCCCGCCCCTCCAGTGGCTGCATTTTTTCTTACTCAATTCCTTACCTCTTTGCTATGGGTGTGTACCGACCATATTCAGTGCACCACCTGTCCTGTTTACTTAGGCGCCGTATAGGCCACTGTAGCTGATAGGCACGGTCGTCGGACCGTATTGTTTCTCTCCTTGTTTGGAAGTGCTGTCACTGTTTCAATTTTCGGCACCTGCACATCGTTCCGCCAGGCTCTCGTCGTTCGGTTGCTCCAGGGTATCTTTGCGGGCGCAGTTGGGGTGGCTCGTGGATGCGTTGCTACTGTAACCGATGCCACCAATGAAGGCAGAGCATACGCCATTATGGGGTAACCACTTCTTAAATGTGTATCTCACGTGGTTGCTAACCAGTGTGTTTGACTGCAGCTTTTGTTGGGGTTTTGGAGGTGTCGCAGGTGCCATTGTCGGAGGCGCATGTGCGTCATGTCTTGGTCTTTTATCGTCGAAATGACTCACATTCATTTCAGTTGAACGGCCTGCGGAAAAGTGGCCAGAAGCTCTTGGCCACATCCCATTTTTCGTCGATTACCCGTACTTCTTGCCATGCGTTGTTGCTGGCAGCATCACATTGATCGGCAAGGCCCATCGTACTTTTATACTTTACTTACGCTGCTCACCCCCACGTAGGCTCGTTCTTGTCTCTTTTGCTTGGTCGAGATGGAGGGCCAAAAGATGGCGCTATTCGCCTTCCCCCAGAGAAGCCTGGAAACCAGCCTTCGCCAATACCCGAAGAAGACGAGATTGTAAACGAGCCCATCGAAGACGAGCGGCCTACAGGATTATTTGGTGCCCTTAAACGGAAATTTTCACGTTCATTCTCTGTATATACTGGATCAAGCTCGCCAATCACTCATCCCACAGAGATCTCCACCACACCGTCCGTCCCTTTGATTTCATCTCCGTCCATAGACAGACAACGACTGAGCCGAGCGAACGGGTCTGCTTATGGTTATGGCGACAATCAAAGACATCGTATAGCGAGTACAATCAGACCGCATAGGAGTGTGGCAACGCTCAGAAGCGGGCGGAGCACCTATTTTGATGGCCATCAACCGTCTTACGAGGGCTCAGAGCTCAACTTCACGCAACGATTGCTTATGGCGAACGAAAATGCGGTGACGAACATTGCTGACTTGTGGGTCGCCGCTGCGATGAACGTCGATAATGAAGACCAGTACGATTTGGACGCCGACATGCCGACGGACGAGGAGCAGGTGAGGTTGGGTGGCGAGGGTGTCGACGAGCAGGACGTTTTCGGGACGGTTCGCGGGAGGCAAAATTTGCGGAGCACTGACAGTGTGACGATTTCGTCGCAACCTAGACCACGTTCGTCGATGTCCAGGTTGGCGTCGGCTCGAGGTGTTCCTCTCTCGCGGACGTCTACGTGGGGTTCACCCATTCCCAGAGGCAGCCGTCTTTCCCGCCGGTCATCCACGACTGGCCCAAGTATCTTTGCCCATGCAGGTGTTCGGACTCCGCCTGCCGTCCTGGATGCGCAGTTGCGCGAAGCAGAGCCTTTGGATGCATTAATGCCTATTCTTGAACGCCGCGGGTCGGTGCATGCTATGGGCGAGACTGAGGCTGGCGGTGCGCAAGAAATGACAGAGAAACCCCCTTCCTTAGCATCCCAACTGCCTATCTTGGTCATCATCCAGTACGGATTGTTGGCACTGCACAGCACTACACATGATCAAGTATTCTTATCATATCTTGTTACGTGAGCTGAATGCTGTTCTTCGAATTGGCGATGGAACTAATGAGGAGACCGGCAGCGACTTTGGATCGGGAGGATTGAACCTGAACCCGGGACATTTCTCGCAATTGAGTGCGTGTGCTGGCAACTTACCCCCGAGTGCTACTGATATTGTATCTTGCAGTTGCTCTGATGTGTCTGTTCCAGATTGTCTACCAATTCTACCTCTATCCGTGAGTAACTAGCGTGTTTGTTCCCGATACGTCGGCGCTAACCCCAGCCTTCAGAAATATTGGGCATGTACACACAATCTTGGCGAGCTGCAAAGTTTCTGACGCTGTTGTTAGCCCTCCACGCGGACGTTTCTCGCACATGGCGATGTTCCGTCTTGGGTCGATCTTGTTCATCCCTGCTTACCTCACCGTCATCCTATTTCGCATCTTTGCAAGTGCGACTGACGACGGCAACTTTTTCCTCATGGCTGGTAAGTCCTCGCCAATGTCGTTCCAGTAACTCAAATCTCACGTTTCTCTCTTCTTTAGCCCTCTCCCTCAGCACGTAAGCGCATCCACGCCACCCGATTCTTGCGCTATTGATTGACTGAAACTTACAGCGCCGTTCGATACTGTGGCAATACGTTTGCATACACTGCCGTGACCATTCTCTTAAACTACAGTATGTCCTCTCTCTCGTATCCCGATGTGCTGAGACCGAAAATTTTCCCAACGCAGTGACACCGCCAGCAGCGGTTGGGTTTGCAAACGGCGCCGCACAAAGTATCGTCAGCCTTGCGCGTTGTTTGGGGCCGGTTCTTGGAGGCTACGTGAGTCTAATTATTATTTTTTCCCTCTTGCGTAATGCTCGGACGCTAACATGACGGGCACTTGTTGTCGATAGCTCTGGGCGGCGAGCACGCAGGACGATCCATCGGGGTACCCACTGGGATTCCTGGCATGTGCGGCAACATGTGCGTTTGCTGTGGCACACAGTTTTTTGATCCGATAATGCGGTGGAAGGCTAGTTTCGCGGTTCCTTTATCTTCTGTTTTCCGTCTCGTTCTTTGTTGCACCCGCTTCATAGCGCATCACGACATTGAGCACACCTGAAAAGGACGGAGAGCTTATTTGTTGTCGTGCGCACTTGGTTTGCGTTGTTTCGTACAGTGTATTTTGTATCCTTTCTCGTCATCGCCACATCTTGTCCGCCGCCATCATGGGTCCTGTCTGTATACGTGGAGAACGTTTCCCTCGTTTCCCTTCTTCACCGGACAATAAGCACCATGTAGATCGATCTCGGACTTGTTCGATTCGATTCGTTTGTTAGATAACGTATAATCATCGATGGTGAGCGAGTACAATATAGCGTAAGTAAACTTGAGAGACGCAACGAGTTCGAGATTTTTGCCGTCTTCTCCAGTGATCTTCGTGTCTAATAGCAACCCTACATCAACGTAGAAACCATCATACTCGTGAACAGAGAAAACATAGATGAGGGGGGGAAATGATCTGCGAAGAAGAAAACGGATATTCAACGTTCAGCTCAGATGTATGCAACGTACTCGAAAGTCCCTTTTTCTTTCGAGAGGACACATACATCCCCGATCCACCGACTCTCCTTTCTAAAATTGGCTCGCTCACTCTCACACCACCCCCTACGGTGGCGACCTCTGTGCCAACGCCTCGTCGTACCGGCGGAGCAGCAACCGCTCTACCCACCCACCCCTCGGAAAGGGTTTAGCCCACCGATTGTGCAGATGCACGGCGAAAATCTTTTGCAACGCAAGGTCGAGTCCGCCACCTTCTTCCAAGCCATGCCCGCTTGTCCATTGCCCGTCCGCACGGTCGGGCGTGAACGGGTCCGGAACGCCATTGTCTAGTCGACAGGCGAGCGGGTCGCTAAAGCAAAACGGGAGGATCTTGAAGGGGGGGATCGATGCGGCAAGGAGACGACGCCAGAGTCGGAGGTAGAGGATTGCACCCCAGTCTGTCGAGGGCGAACGGGGTGGGGTGGAGGTAGCCATGAGATGGAATGCTTCGCAGAGATAGGGCGAGTATTGTTTGAAGTGCATGAGTGCGCCGTTGAGCGCTTGGTAAGATTTACCTGTGTGACGAGGGAGATGAAAGTACCCGGATTGTCAGTTCACGTGCAAGTATGGGAGGGAAGGAACGTTACCCCAGCAGTCCCATTGCGTGACAAATTCGTGCTCGAGGAGGGGTTCGAGGTCGCGGGTGATGAGCATATCCATATCGATCCACATGCCGCCGTAATGCCAGATGACGAGCAGACGGACGAGGTCACCGTCAACCCATGCTTTTTTGTCGTTTAGCTGAAGAAGCTTGCTCGCCTCCATAGCGGTGCCTTTGGCAAGGGTAGGAATGTCGACGATAGCAAGTGAGAAAGAGTCGGGATAACGTTGGAGGTATCTGCGCACGATCGGATTCTCGCTCAGGTCGCCGTTTGACCAGAGGATGAGATGAGAGCGGGGTAGGTTCTGTGTAGCAAAAAATGATTTGAGCATGAACTCTTGACGTCCTGCGAGCGGGGCGAGGTCTGTGCGCCAGTAGGTATGGTATTGGTTGCGATTTTCGGGTAATATCCATGCGTCTTGGCTGGTGTCATGTTCTGGTAGGGCGACGGTTCCGGCAAAGGCATAGCAGTCCATGCCCATTCGCATGGGGATGCCGGCTTGGACCTCAAACCGTTTCTTACCATACAGCTCCTCGGTGATATTGTACAGTGGGCTGACCCGCTCTGGGTTGAAGCAGCCCGAGAGCGGGGTGATGGGGTGAATCTCGTTGGCAATCCAGGTGCGGTCATAAAAGACAAGGTCGACATGAAGGTGTGGTTCGAATGTATGCCAAACCCACCAGAGCACGAACAACGTGATGGGTATCGCAAACTTCAAGAGGTTGAATAGCGTTCGCGGTCGCAGCATAACTCCAGGATGCGCGTGTGAGGAAGTAGATCGTCTTAGCCACCACTGACGCAACGGCGACGGGATTGGTATGAGATGTGATGGATTGGACTGGCGACGGTTGGAAGAATCGTAGTCGTCGCGAATGGGTAAGACGCCGTATGGCGCTGAAGACATGAGCTGGACAAGGTCGAGTCGCGGACCGGTGGAGGTTCAAAATGGCACTATGATATAACCAGTGCAATGCTACATCACACTGTCTACACAAAGCAAGCTGCCATCTTCTCCCTGCTCACTGCTGTCAATATTTCAATCTTCCCTGCCAGCTACCCAAACATTTAAGATACTTGGTGGCCATCATCACACGTGGCGGCAAGGTGTGCACTTTTTCACCCTTCAAGTGCTGCTTTGATACACGTTCCTCATCGCAAGCTATCAGGTGGACCCCAACCCCTCCGAGTCATACCTCTGGCATTTTCGCGCTGCAGCGTACGATGTCTGGAATAATTGATCGGCTTCGAGTACAATTACAGTCTCTGTTTCTTGGCCCAGTCACTGTGCCCAACTCGGGGACGACACTCTGTACGACATGCGCTACATTAGACCTCAAGAAAATATTGCGCGATGGCCTTCCTGAAGCAAAGATGATTTCCCTCGGTACCCTTGCCGACATAACTAACAAGAACGATTGCTGTGCATTTTGTCGACTCGTCGCTGACCTCATTCGGCGTCGTTGGCGTCTCGATGACTTTCCTGACGCAGATGTCCAAGGAACCAACTTTTCTGTATCTGCGCACGCCATTGGTACTCTTATCCCTGATCTCGACGAGAAGAAACAAGCCCACCGCCTATTTATCCACGCTGCCCGTCCATTAGACATAACCATCGCCGTGATTGCTGCCAAAGCAGCCCCTTACCTGGATATACAGTTATTGGAGGAGGACTCTCGCAAAGTCCCTCGGTCAAAGGCTCTTCATGGACGCAGAGTCAAGGACAAGGTAGACATCCATTTGATCAAAAGGTGGATGAAGCTCTGCGAACGTGCACACGGAGATGCATGCGAAACAGTGCGGTGGAAGTCGGGGGACGAGGATTTGCCCGAATGCGTGAGGATGGTGGACGTGATCAGGATGGTTCTGGTTCACGCGGGTCACAACTGCCGCTATGTGGCTCTTAGCTACGTTTGGGGAGGACCCGGCGGAGACTATTGGACCTCGACAGCGAATGCAGGGGCACGGAGCCGTCCCTCTGGGCTCGAAGAGTCCGTGTTACCGGCAACTATTGTCGATGCCATTCAACTCACTCGTCAGATCGGTGAACGGTACTTGTGGGTCGATGCGTTGTGTATCGTCCAAGATAGCCAGGCAGATAAGGCTTCACAAATATCCGTCATGGACCAGCTCTACGGTCGGGCTTTACTCACGCTTATCGCCGCAAGCGGAGCGAGCGTCCGGGCTGGGCTTCCCGGCTTCAGGGCAGGGTCTCGTATGCTCAACCAGCACGTCGAATGTATTCAAGGTCTTCATCTTTCAATCCCGCTTCCACCACTTTCGGAGGCAGCTACCGACTCCACCTGGAATACGCGAGGTTGGACTTTCCAGGAGACCGCTCTCTCACGTCGCCGGTTATATTTCACCAAGCACCAGGTGTATTTCGAATGCGAACGGGATGTCTGGTGTGAAGATTTGGTTGCAGAGAGCAAATCACTGCAAGGGTCCTTCAATCCGATGCGCTACATGGGACTGGATCCTGTTCCTCTCGTCACATACACGACGGTTGCGATGAACTTTAGAGCCTATCAGACCGCCATTGCACTTTACTCCCAACGTCACCTGACTGTTGACTCGGATATAATATGCGCAGCAGCGGGGTTTATGAACGCGATGACCAGGACCCTTGAACCTCCCGGAAGCAACCCCAAGGAAGTCTTTCAGTTCGGGATGTGGATAAGAAACCTCGACCTCTCTCTGTTGTGGCAACCTAGATTTGATGCAATTCATACTCGACGCATCCCGCCCAATGTTGGCCACTCATGCTGGCCATCCTGGGCATGGTCAGGGTGGAAAGGCGCAGTCCAGTACGGGAACGAGCAGCAGATGTTGGATGGAGCCGATGCCGACGTCCACGAAGCTCCTGCAGAATCACTTGTCACCGCTTGGCATCTAGTCGACGAAGATGGGACCATCATCCGATTGAACGTCAAACAAATCCCACCTAGTTGGTCTGTCGACGGGGGCGCGGATGGACGTCAACCACCATACAAGTATGTCGCATCCCAGAGCCATCCAAGCGACCTGGTTCTGGGATCCTCACCCCCGAGCGGAACGCTCGTCTTTCGCACCCAATGTGCACGCTTCCGAGTCGTGAAACCGGACGACGCCAATTTTATTGCAGACCCAAGAAACGCTCACACCATCTTTCACATCAGTCCGGTCGATCAAGTGTCTGCCCATTACGCCGGACGCATTATTCTGCCTACCTCTACGCCATCCCTCTCCATCTTTGAATTCGTCGTCCTTTCTCGGTGCGATGGACTTGTAGGGCTCTGGGACGAGGGCAAATGGGGGAAAAGATACTACGGGTGTTTGTTGCATGTAATGGCGGTGAAGAGCATACCTGATCACGCTCGAGTCAGTGAACGAGTCGGCCTCGGTCTCATTGTTGAATCTGCCTGGATGGAGAGCAAAGCGGAAGAGCGTGTAGTGCTGTTGGCATGAATGTTGATACGACCGCCGTGGTTACCCAAGCGAAATCATTCCAGTTCATGTACACGATTGCTGCTGTAATATGTCCCATCTTGTTCGATCTGTGTGTGGATCAGAACAACCCAGGTCACTGTTCTCTCTGGTAATCGCGGCCATCGTTTTCGGAACGTTCCTCATTAAATAATCTAAAGTTCCGACAATCTTGTAACCATTCGGCAATAAGTATCCTATCTTTTATCTTCTAGCTAGACTAATCCGTGAATCCGTCCGGATGGTCTTTTTAAAAACTCGTATCACGTACGAGCAGTCTACGGTTTACAAAGTACTAGCGCCAATCAACTGCTCCAGTCCAGCAGCATCTAACCCAGGTATCCTAGGCTCGATCCTACATTTGAAGGGAACGGGGTGTCTGTACACCAGTGTCAGATATCGAATACGGAGCATGAACATCACTTACACAGCGATGCCATTCGTGAACTTTGGCTCCACGTTCATCTCTTCGCCGTTCTCGTCCACGGGCCGCAACAGGCTGAATACGGTCAACACTTTGGAGAAAATAGACCACAGGGAGGTGTCTGCAAAGTGTCTGCCGACGCATATGCGTCGACCGAAGCCAAAGGCGATACTCTCAATGTCGGAGGGTTTAAGGGAACCGTCCTCGTTGAGGAATCGTTCCGGGATAAATGCATTGGCATCGGGGAACTTTTCCTCATTGCGGGACATACACCTGGAGGACATGAGCTAGAAATACCGAAAATGGGATGTACTGACCAAACATTTGCTAAAACAACAGAACCTGGAAATTTTTGTCAGCTTGTGTTTGAACCAATTAGGTTTCGAGTTACGCACCCTTTGGGATATCGAATCCCCTGTAAACATCGTCATCAACAGTAGCGTGGGGGAGCGCTGATGGTTTCGAGATCAGTCAACGAATGAGAAGGATTGTAGAATATGCTCACACAGCGGCATAATTGGGTTGTACCTGAGCACTTCACGAATGATAGCATCTATGTATGGCAACGAAGGACGGTCTTCAATCACAGGCAGCCTGCCCTTGCCAATCACAGCATCAATTTGGGCTTGAGCCTTCTTCTGAACTTCTGGAGAAACCACCATCATCAAAAAGAAGGTCAAGACAACCGAGTTTGTCTATCATCCGGTGCGCGTCAGTTTCCGCAGTTTGGAGGATAAATGTGTGACTTGCAGTCTCCGATGCAGCTGAAAGTGTCAATGAGTAAAGGGTGCAAAGGAACGAACGAACAATGCACCCAAAAATCCAGTCGCAGCTGCTTCTTTGAGAGCTTTCATCCAAGTTGCGTGTCCACTGGCAGATTCAGAACCTTGCTCTTCGATCTTTTGGAGTCCATCATACATCATTGATGGGGAGGAGCTACCATTTACCTTGCAGAGTGATGAGTTCAGCATCCCGAGAATAGTTGTTGTCCTTTACCAGTTTTTTCATCGAATAATCAAATGGTTTCTCGAGGTATTCCTGTGCACACTCCCTTGCGGTTGCGAGTCTCTGTTTGAATGCCATCCCAGGCAACCAAGATGGAAGCTTCAACACTTGGAGCATAACCGACAACTCGCATGAGAGAATAAAAACAATGAACGAATTGCTTACATGAAGGGAATGCCCCGACAACGATTGCAACGTCAGGGCGCACAGAAGGCACAGCGATTTCAAGTATTCTCGCAGCAACGTCGACAAGGTAATCCCTCCTAGATTTAGAGTCGTAGTCGTACACGCTGTTTAGTATAACTGATGCGGTATACCTAGACAGAGTACCCTGGTCTTGGCAATCATCAGGAATGAATTAATGTCCAACACGTACTCGAACACGTGGTCTTCCAGTTGCTCAGGGGTATCCAGCAACTGCCGCAAAAGCTGACACCCCTTTCGATGTTGTAGCGGTAGAAATCCTAGAATAGCCTCCATCCGGAATGTTTGGTGGAAAAACCGCCTGTGAAGTCGCCATCTATCACTGTAGGGCAAGAATGCAGAGTTGAAACCTAATCCACACCTAGAAACATGTATTGAGCTCCACAGATAGTAAGTGAAAGAAAGGCTGACAGTTCATTAGTGATCAGGAAGGGACGATCTGAGTAATTCTGAGATCGAATGTTAAGTAAATCTTTTGCAACCGCTTCCGAGTTGATTATAATGATGTCTTTGCCCAACAATCGGGTATAAACCAAGTCGCCTATGAGGGAACGTGTGAATGCACAGTGAGGGAGTCCAGCATAGTGCAATCTACCGTATTTTTTTGACCATTCAGTGTACGTCAACCATGGTGCGTCCACGTCGACCCCAATGACATTCCCCACCCATGGTAACCCAGGAGGACCGGGGGGGAGGGAACGAGGCTTGTGATGCCCGAGGTATCTACGCCCTACGTCGAACACGACAACACAACCGAGGACAATGGCGAAGGTGGTTGACCAAGTCATTGAGATAGCAGGATGAGAGGGATGCTTCAAGACCGTATTGATAGGGTCAGTGTAGTTATATATACATTCTCGCTTTTATGAAACTGTGCAAAATGGGGTAAGTCCGAATGATATGCATTGCCTATCATGCATCATGGTTAGTCACAGGCCGACTGCTGGAAGGTGCGGCGGTTGTTCAAACATTCACCGGTGAGTAGTGCACTTTTTAGGATCGCTTAGACCCCGACATCAGCCAATGAGAGTCGCGAAAGTGCTGTTGGATAGCCGTTCAGTTGAGCTGCTCTGCTGCCCGCTGCGATGCACGTGAGAAAATAAAACAAATTCACTGGGCAACGAATTCCAGCAACTGTCTATCATTTTGCAATTTGCTGTCCAAGGTTGAAATTTTGAAACCCGGCTTCGCGAAGGTCGGACGCGGCGGCCAAGCAGTGCCATCACCGCTGATAACGGTACCTGTTTAGACCCATATATCTAGCTCTAAGTCATGCAAAGTCCCTCTACGGTTACAGTAGAACCGCTCGTAGTGCATAACCTCATCATGCATGACCGTTGTTAATGCATAGGTTGAGTCGGGCACCGCCCGACTCGGGCGGCAGGCAAAATGCATGAAACCTCCCTGTTGCATAATCAATAACCATTTGGGGTGCATATGCACTACCGAGTCGCCAGCAGCTGGAGATTGTTCAATTTAGCCTCATGTACATATCAGCAGGAACGACTTGGAGGTCAATGCGCATTATTCCATCGATCGCTAAGGTGTGAACGGAAGAGTGTATCAAGTGAACTTGGAGGAGCATAGATACATGCTACAAATGTGTGACTACGACTGCGTAAGGGTACGGGCAAAAGCCTGAAGGGCTTTTCGGCCCAAAGCACTGACCCGGCGGAGTGACCTGCGAGGGTGGGTTGGGGACCGAGCAGGACACGCTAAGAGGCCTTGGCCGAATGGTGTGCAACGGACGGGAAATCTTGATGAGGTTTGGCGTGAGTTGACCTCTCGTGCGCAAAACGAAATGGCTCCCTGGATTGAGCGCAGATGAAGCTGCGGAGAGACGAAGAAGCTGCGCCACCTCGCTAAGACTATATTCTACGAAGGTCACGTGTGACCTGCGAAACATAGACGCCACCGCCACTGGCACAATCATTGCTTCCTCGCCACGGGCTGCTCTGCTCATGACCTGTAACCGCCGGCATCTGCCTGTCAGTGGCACCCCAAGTTTCAAACACTGATTGGCACACCAGTGTACAAAGTTATTGCAGTGAGTCTAGCTCTCGGCTGTCGTCCTCCCGCTAGAAGTTCCATGCCAGAGGAGCGACTGGGCCCATTGGTCCGAATCGGCAATTGTCGACTGTTAGATAATCATTTTACTCTCAGTGAAACGGTTAGCTGATAGCCGACATACGACCCTCAGGCTCCATCATGATTTGAGTAATGCCTCGTGCTGTATCGGCGTTAGCTGTCCTGGTACTAGCGGACATTGCCGATGGTCCCGATTAGTGGTAAGGGCGACTAAACACCCCAGGTAGGGCGGAGTGCACATGTAACTCACCTCACATCTTGTCAAAATCAATCAATCCCAGAGGTGGTTCAGGTTGACGGCAAAAGATTTAGCAGCCGAGCAACAATAAATACGTGTCATCACGGGCGAGGCATCGTGCAGTCCTTGTACCAACTCTCATCGCTACCACCATGGGCGCTGATAGCTCGTCCCTTGCATTGTTCTCCCTCCTGGCAACAGGAATAATAGTTGCAAATTACGCCTGGAGGAGATCCTTCAGGTCTCAGGCTCCCTTTCCACCTGGACCACCCGGATTGCCTGTTCTAGGCAATATGTTCGATATACCGGTTACTGAGCCGTGGAAGGCGTACAAGAGGCTCGGCGAGAAGTACGGTGAGCTCGTACATCCACGTTCCTGGACTTTACATCTGCTCACATGTTTTCCAGGAGATCTCGTTCATCTACGCGTACTGACACAAGACCTGATCATCCTGAATTCCTATGAAGCCATCAAGGATCTGTTAGAGCATCGGTCTCAGAACTATTCCAACAGACCCCACATACCTGCAAACGTCATGTGAGTTGTTCGTGATTTTTTTTGTTAAAAATCGTGTTCTGACCAGTGCACTAAAGGGTAGACTTTACTTGGGGCACCCCGTTTCTGCCCTACGGTGAAGAGTGGAAAACACATAGGAAGATCTTTCAACAAGCCTTTCGATCCGAAAACATTGCCTGGTACCAAGCAGTGCAGTTGATGAAAACACGTGAACTACTTAGGAATATGTGTGATAGTCCCACTGATATCGAACGAAACTTTAGATCGTCCGTATCCAATACCATTGGGATTCTAATGACTAAATGAATGTATAGGTATACCACTGCGATCTCAATGGCCGCTACCTACGACTATCATCCTGCACCCCGAGACGATCCCATGGTCCACAATCTGAAAGTACTCGCTGACGTTGGTGTCTCCCTTCTGAGCCCCGCGAAATCTGCCATTTTTGCGGCATTCCCCTTTCGTGAGTTAAAACATGGACACAAGTATACAATTATATGTACCCATTACTTTGCAGTGATGTACCTGCCTTCGTGGTTTCCAGGAGCGACCTGGCAGCGTACTGCGGACGTGGGTCGGAAAGTGATAGACTGGTGGCTCACGACTCCTGTCCAGAACGTGAAAGATAGGATGGTGCGTTATATCGCATACGAAATTTTTTTTGGCTAAAGAATGCCTGAGCGCAGGCAGGTGGCCCGATCTCACCATGTTTAGTAGGGGATGCACTATCCCGCATAAACGAGAAACAGGCGGGTGCCGAGAATATCATTCGATTGATCAGAGGCGCTGCAGCGTCGTCTTTACTCGGTAAGCAGTACGTTTCCGTACAGATTCAGAGGGCAATCTAATGCTGTTCATTAGGAGCATCAGACACGGTGAGTTCGCTCGCTTGAGATTCGAACTCCAGCCGACGAGGATGACAGTCAGATTCAGTGCTGCAAGTTTTTGTACTAGCGATGGTGTTGTATCCAGACGTGCAGAGGCACGCACAGGCCGAAATTCAAGCTGTCGTAGGATCTGACAGGCTTCCGGATTTTAGTGATAGGCTGAACCTACCGTACATCGAGGCCGTCTTGAGAGAGACTCTACGGTGGCATCCAGTGCTTCCCTTTGGTGCGTGCTCCACTGGCGTCCTTGACGCTTCAGTTTCAAGGTACTTAGATTGGGCTCGTACACAGCGATTGTCCGAAGCGTCACAAACGACGATATCTATCGAGGATACAGCTTCCCGAAAGGTAGGATCGGACACTCTTTGCGTATACCCTTCACCAATCAAATGCAACAGGGGTCCCGATAATCCCCAACCTCTGGCAAGTACTAGTATCTTAGGTTGTTTCCCGACTTGATGAAGCCCAGGGCGGTGGCGCATGACGAAGCTCGATATCCGGATCCTTCTAGCTTTAATCCCGGCCGATTCTTTGACGACAAAGGAAGTCTGAACGATGATACGGTATCGTATGTCTATGGTTTTGGGAGGCGAGTCTGTACGTCGGTCACTGGATTTCTATGGAGCCCCTTTTGATGACCTCCTTGAAAGGCGTCGGGCGAGCCCTCGCGGATACTACCCTGTGGTCTGCAATAGCCAATTTACTTGCAGTGTTCTCGTTTGAAGCACCTCTTGATGAAACGGGGAAACCTGTAAAGATAGTGCCACGGTTTGCCGCAGGATTTATTTCGTGAGTCTTCTGCGATGATCCTTTAACTCATCAACACAGCTATTGACATTCACTGTAAAAGACACCCAGAGCCCTTTCCTGTCAAGGTTACTATGCAAATGGAAGCACAGAAGCTCATCAGCTTACTGCGGACTGACGACTAATGTCGACTAGTCGTCTCGGCTAGTATGATCAGAGTTATTGTTCCAGAGACTTTACGACCCCCCCACGACTCCATTTCATGAATCATCGATCAGAATAACGTTACGAGAGTGCAAATAGTACATGTATGTCAAGGATGTAGACTAACGTCATCTCCAGATCTCAGTCGCTCAGGAGCGGCGAGTCAATATTAGTGTCGTGTCATGCATGCCATTTGGAATTGTCGGTCATGTTGAACACAGTACAACGGTCCCGTGGCCCGTGGGTCAAAAGTTGGTGGTTCGCGTTCGGTTATGAAGCTGGTCATGGCGTCATAACTAGCCGCTGCAGGTGATTTCTGGTGGGACTAAAACACCTGTGAAACAGAAGCAGGTCAATCTATTCCATTGAATAACCTACAAGCATAAAGCAGAGCTGTAACGTTATTTTCTCTGGAACCTTTTTGCGAGTTCCGAATAGGTGGTGCTTGTCCCGGGCCAGAACGCAACAAATCCTTTTTTGTTAGTCAAACCTGGCCTAAGTAGATGACGCACACCGCTATTTTACCTTTCCTCCAGTCATTCCTAGCATTCGACTCGAGGTAAGATTCCCTTCCATATACTTCCTCATGCATTCTTTACTTACAAACAATATAGTTTATATTAGGTTCGTACAGTCTCATTCCAGCTCAACTGCAGTTTATTTCACTCTTTTAGTCGCTTCCTCCAACACCACCTGGGACCAGATCATTACGCAATGTTTGAGACAATGTTGAACTGATCAAGCAAAATGGTGGTTCGTAAAATCAGTCCATTACACTTACTTAACCGCCAAAAGAGCAGAACCATCTCAAATGGAGCAGCCTATTCGGCCTCCATAAAACTCTGCTTCCATGACTCCTCCTGCAATTGCATGCGCTGTTGCCTTTGGGTGCATAATGGTGATCTACATTGGCAGACGATATCTCAGGAATACAAGGCTGGTTTACCCATTGCCCCCCGGCCCTTCCGGGTTACCGTGGGTCGGAAATATTATTGGAATTGATACAACTGCACCCTGGTTGACCTACCGTGATTGGGCAAGAACATACGGCGAGTTACTGCATGGCAAGATGGTGCTTTCTACTCATCTAGTTACGCGTGCAGGTGATTAGTTCACTCTCGGCTGTTAGGCAAGGATGTAATCATCATCAACTCGGAAAAGTTTGCAAAGGGGTTACTTGATAACCATTCGTGGAACAATTCTGATCGTCCTTACTTCATCACCAACGAACTGTAAGTACCTCTTTTTGCATTTGACAGTGCCCTCAGACTTGGTATTTCAGGTGTGGATTAGATTTCAATTCTGTACTTATGCCCTATGGCGATAGATGGCGACTTCACAGACGATTTTTCCATCAGACATTTCGGATGGACGCGGTACAAAGATTCCTACCGTATCAACACCGCAATACGTGCCAGTTCCTCCGGGGGCTATTCAATACCCCAGTACAGCTTGATGAACATGCCTTCGAGTAGGTGTCCGGGATTGAATGCAGTGATTACCACGACTTAACATTTCGTTGTGATACACAGCCTCAATCGTTCTTAAGAGCGCGTATGATTACGATCCCTCGCCTCATGACGACGAATTCTTGAAAAATGTGACGAAGGTGCAAGAAATTGCACTATCTGTTGTACGCCCCGACATCGCGATCATTGTTGCCACCTTCCCGATGCGTGAGTAGATTGCGTGCCTATCCTATATCCTAGGAATATCGGTTTTCTCCTAGTCCTGAAGCTCCCAGCTTGGTTCCCGGGAATGTCATTCAAAAAGGAGATGGCAGTTGCGAGAAATCTTACAAGACAATATGTCGAGACGGCATTCGAGTTCTCTCTACAAAGAGTGGTGAGGCTCACATTCATCACCTGATGTCCACTCAATATTCCGTGAAGCAGAATTGTAGCGTTGCGCCATCCATGGTACATGATGCAATGCAAAACATGGAAGAGAAAGGGACAGTACCGGATGAAACGTGGATGAAGGGACTAAAAGAAGTGGCTGCGACTGCTGCTTTGGGTATGTATTTTATACCCCAGTTTTCATCGCTACTAACTTGCGTTTCCTTTGTCAACTCTTATACTAGCTGCGTCGACAGTACGTGGATATGTTGTATGCACCCATAATTTACATCGATGACGCTTTATCGGGCAAATAGTCTCACTCAGTCCTGATGGCATTCTTTCTCATGATGGTCTTGAACCTGGCAGTACAGGAGAAAGTCCAGGCTCAAATTGATGCTGTGGTGGGGAAGGACAGATTACCGACGATGGACGATCGACCTTTGTTACCTTTCATAGATGCTATTCTCAGGGAGACGCTCAGATACTGCCCTGCCACTCCCCTGTGTGAGTTCCTTCATTCTTTGCATAGTTGCTGGTTCCCCTGAACAATACAGCGGTTCCCCGTGCTGCCGTGAACGAGTATGGTGGATTCCATATTCCAAAGGGTGAATGATCAGCAGTTCTCCTAAGCGACTGAGCATTTATTGATACTCGCGGTTTCAGGTGCTATCCTTGTAGCAAACATATGGTCAGTGAGCTCTAACTCTTTTGAAGATGATTTTCTCTCCCAGGTCGATGTCACACGACGAAACCAGGCACTCCGACCCAGACTCATTCATACCCGAGCGCTTCCTCAATGACGATGGTTCCCTCAAACCCAACGATATGGAACACGTCGCATTTGGATTTGGTCGACGCATCTGCGTAGGGAGACATTTTGCTGACACGTCCTTATGGGCAGTGATCGCCAAGGTATTGGCCGTCTTCAAGATATTGAAACCCCTGGACAAAAGCGGAGCAGAGGTGCCTGTTGAACCGAGATTCTCGACCGGGATCAGTGTGTGGGTACTGATATATATATTTTGTATGCGCTGGGGCATGGTAGTGATTCCGTACACAGACGTCCACTTCCATTCCAATGCAGGATCGTGCCTCGAATGCCTCGAATGGACAACGAGAAGCTGGAGGAGTTGATTGCTGCAAGCACTGCCTAGACCGCTTGTGTGCCAGTGGGTCCAGTGTCACTTGGTGCTCGGAATCGACGTTTGACCGGGTCTTTGGAACGTTCGGAGGGGTGCTTTGAGTCGTCCGAGTGCCCACTCACCGAACCATCATGATCTCTATATGTAAATGCGATTGTACAACATACAGCATTGAGATTATGCCCTTGATTTTTACTGAACTTCTGGTCGATGCATCCTTTTTCGGTGACAATGCACACGAAATCAAAACTTACATGTTAACTGTCCTCGAGGTAGCAGGTACTAATGCTGTGTCACCCACCAAAGGTCGAAACCTCTATGAGAGTGCAAGAGAATTTTGGAGACTAACTCGGACCACGCAACGATGGAATCGTGGCCATACTTGTGCTTGCGAGTGATTTCACAAGCCATGCAGGATAGCGTCACTGCGCTATATGGAGTCAGATTGGTCTCTAAAACCAACCCGGTAAGTAGATTTCCAATGTCCATCCAACAGTGTGCGTCCTTGGGCAGCAATCTCGTCACATACACCATAAACCTTGCGGATATCGATCATAGATCATCGAGCACAACACCTGTATTCTTCCGCTTCTCCTCCAACTCTTCTTCATATCGCACCAACAACAACCTCTCCACCCAACCTCCCTTTGGAAACGCCTTTTCCCACTGATTATGCAAATGCACCGAGAACACCTTGCTCAGCGTCTGATCCAAACCCCCACCCGCTTCCAACCCCAACCCCATTGTCCACTTCCTGCTCGATCGGTCCGGTTCGAACGGATCTGGAAGACGATTGTCCAAACGACAAGCACGCGCGTCGCTAAAGCAAAAGGGGAGAATTTTGAAGGGGGGAATATGGGCCGCCAAGAGTCGACGCCAGAGTTTGAGGTAAAGAAGTGCGCCCCAATCTGTCGAACCCGGATGGGGAGGGGAGGAAGTGGCCATGATGTGAAAGGCTTCGCAGAGGTAAGGCGAATGTTTGTGGAAGTGCATCAAGGCGCCGTTGAGCGCCAAGTAAGGTTTGTCTACGTGCACGGATCACACGAGTCAGCTCGACGAGCGGCGGATAGAGAGGCGGAGAGACGAACCGTAACAATCCCATTGGGTCACGAATTCGTGTTCAAGGAGTGGCGCGAGGTCCCGGGTGAGGAGTGAGTCCATGTCAATCCACACACCGCCATACGTCCACACGACCAACAGTCGAACGAGATCCCCGTCTATCCACGCCTTCTTATCATTCAAACTCAAAAGGCTTGTCCCATCGAGCGGTGTTCCCCGCGCCAATGCCTCAACATCAGCCACGCGCAACTCGAATGCATCTGGGAATTGAGCCAGGTACTTTCGGATGATTGGGTAAACGTTTAGGTCCCCATTGGACCACATGATCAAACGGGTATTATCGACGTTTTGGGTTGCAAAAAATGATTTGAGCATGTATTCCTGTCGTTCACCGAATGGTGCGAGGTCGACGCGCCAATAAGCATGATAGTGGATGCGGTCGTTGGGGTCGTGTGACGAGTCTGGTGACTGGATGGTCGCTGCAAAGTCGTAGCAGTCCATGTCGAATCGCATGGGTACGCCAGCATGAACCTCGGTGCGTTTAGGACCGTAGACATACTTGGAAACGTTGTAGTGGGGACTGACGCGGTCGGGGTTGAAGCACCCCAAGAGAGGCTCGATGGGTGTAATTTGGTCCTGTATCCATTCGCGGGAGTAGAATGCGAGTTCGATGTGGGGTTCGTACAAGAAGAGACCGCCGAGGACGGCGATGGCGAGCAGTGGGACGATGACTTTGAGTGCTGTGAAACACGTCCGTGGGCGTACCGACAAGTTGGATTTGTGGGACAAACGGCGACGCGGCGAGCGAGAACGGGAACGAGAATGAGAGCGGGCTGGATCCGAAAGCGAGTGCAACGGCAGCCGCTCGTAGGCTGCGTTGGACATGACAGGCGAGGTAACAGAATATGTCGTGACTTCCCACATTAGCATGAACCCGAACAGAATCCATATCAAGTTTGATACAACTTGTCTAAAGCCAGCTATACTCTACAAACGAATAAATTACTGGTCGAACATCATTAAGGCTAGTCATCATGTGAACACGTTGACTAGTTAGAATGTTTCAAGAATAGCCAGACCATTCCTGATCATATCCTTGAGTTGAGCTGGCCTGGTTCAAACCAGAGTCTGTGTTCATTATCAAGTGATGCTGTTGGTCGTTGAACTGGGAAACGTAGTGTGGAGACTGTGCATCAAACTCGGCACTATAGTGCCAACTCTGGGGCCAGTGAGACGGTTCAGCGGAATGACCTAAAGTACTATGAGTACATCGATGGGATGATATCGGACCAGCTTGCCACTGTGAACTCTTGTTGCGTCTTCGGCAGTAAGAGTGTGCTTTTCATACGAGGTTGGACGTGCTTCTCTCTGCTTCCTGATCTCCAAAGCGGCCAAGAGTAGATCGATGGCATTGGATGAAAGTGGCGGACCCATTCAGTAATCCATGCTTGTAGCACACAATCTACAAACCTTTTCGCAAGATCTCTTGCCGTTTTTGTAACTCTTCTCCGGTGAGCTCATTGATGACGTCCCGAAGTGCGTTGAAACATTCACCCTCCCTTTCGCGGTACTGCCTCTGTAGAACAACTTTACTTTGTCGAGGCACGGATAAGGGTGAACTGGATAAAGCAACAGCGCGGTACATTGACAATAGGTGATCTGTACGAGATGTTTGCTCAGTCTTGACTCTCTCTGGTCAATCAGCGCAGACCTAGGTGGGTTTAAATGTGTCCCCGGCTTCGAATCACGAGCGATTCTCAAGGCGCCTTCAAATCACGAGCAATTCTTAAGGTGCTCCTGAACGTAGATACAACGGACACGCACCGCCAATGTGCATGTCAAGTTCTCGCGGTGGGCTTGCTCATTGTCTTTGTTCATGGACTCCATAAAACTTACGACCTATCTTGCTTTTCCTGACTTTTGAGTGAGACGGCATTTTGTCAGCGCAGACTGAGCAGTATTACCTCGAAAACGAGACTCGGACCGAATCGCTAACCGTGCATGAACATGATCATTGGTTGCCCGTCGCTTTGAACTTTGACATTCCGAAGAACTTCAAGAAGCCTCAAGTTGGCCTGTTGAGTTCGATATGTTCATTGCTTACAATTTTCATAGCGCCCTATTTTCACAGCTTGTACCTTTGAGGAACTCTGCGGCGACTGAACGTTGCAACCTCATTGAATTAGTACGTATCGGCTTGTCCACGATACGTTTTTTTACTTCGTCGGAAATAAGGATATGATGGTGCCTCGTCTTGGAGTTCCAATGGGCTATGGAGGGTTAGGTGATGAGGCACGGTTGTAACCAAGTTCATTGACAGCTTATATAGGCGCCTGGGTGGAGCTGATCTTCTTTTGTACATATCTCTGCGCAAAAGTGCGGCACATAAAGCATGAAGCCTTGAATGTTTATGCACGGGTCGACCACACGGAATCTCGAGCATTGGAAAACTTATCAGACTATAAGTACAACAATGTCGACAAGCTACAACGGATGAACAGTTGTCAGTGGTCAAGGCTGGGGCCAAGTATTAATACGATTCGGAGACTTGCTTACACACCTTCGCGATCAAGTTCACACCCAGGATGCTCCTAGGCCCTACCCTTACCCTCGCAATTGCAAGGCCAACGCCGGCATCTTGACACGCAGAAAATAAACGATTGGGGCCCTAGGGTACAGTTGAAAAGTCGGCATTATTACACAGTAGTTTATAATACCTGTTAATAACCTGTTAATAACAGGTAGGAGTGCGGGAGGATGTTTCAGCCTGTTAAAAATTGTAAAAAAATCAGGATAGGTGAAACATATTATGGAGCATATTTTCACCGAGATCAAGTACCTTCGAGCCCAAGTAAAGTTTCAATGGATCTTCCCGCACCTGAATCCCTCTCCCCAAATGAATTCTCTCGCTTTCTTTCCTATCTGCGACTGCTACTTCGAGATTTACCACCTGCTCTACCAGTTAGAGACTCAACAGTGTCAAAATAATGAACAATTCAAGGGAGTCTTTGGATGGAAGAGTCGTACTACGGGTGATCAGATCTTATCAATCGAGGAGCGAGGAGCGCCGGTCTTGGCCATTGTCGACATCCTTGAACAGTTTCACCTCAGGACAACGTTCTCAAGCAATGGGGCATTGATATAGCTGCTGGCGCACACAAGATATACAACCAATATGGAATGACAGTGTGTCACTTGGTGGGAGACGCTTAAATCACATCCACATGGCCGAGTTCTCGCAGTGAGTGACTTTCCACCTCGTTAAATGGCAAATGTATCTGATTAGGAAGCTAGCTCCTTGCGACAAAGATATTTGCGATCCTTGTTAACTCAATGCCCAACGAACGCACTGGGTCAACATTCACGTGGTTCAACAGTCCATTACGTGCAAATCAAAACCCTCAAACACTGATCAACATGGTTCAAATTGGCCAGTGGTACCGTGGCAGTGGACAAAGGGTCAGTCTTATTTTGTTCTCAAAGTCCGAGTGAGCACGCTCAACTTGCTATGGCACAGGGAAGCAAGGCACGTGAACCTACTGTGCCCTACCGACCCATCGTCAAGTTTCGTGATGTGGATGCAGACCTTCTCCGAAGCATCTCAGTGGCTGGGGGTGATTCTCAGGACGCAGCGCATGATGATGAGTTCGACTCGACAGACTCAGGCTTGGAGGATGACCGTGACAACACTGCAGATTTCACATTCAGGAGCTCGGATTGGCTGACCGATGACGAGGTATCACTCGACTCACCACTCCTGCTTGATTTACTATCAGTCGACTCTGTCCGCGCGCCCCAGAGGACTGCCATGGCATCACGACAGGATACGCCAGTGTCTCGAATGCAGCCTAACTGGGATTTTTAGTTTTTAAACACTTTTTTACTGTAGAATTTTTTTTTACAGTGCGAAAAATACATTTTTTACTAGTTAATAACAGCTGTGTTAGAAACTGTTTATTACAGCTGTTAAAAAGTGTTTTCAGCGCCGTGATTTATTCACAGCTGTGAATAAGTCTGCGAATTTTCAACTGTACCCTAGATTGGGCCCGTCCCTTGATCATTGTTGCTTTCGCAGCTCCTTTAAACCACCGACTGTCTATTGTGGTTTCAGATGCTCTGCTCGTAGCATGGCATCGAACCTGTAGTCAGTGTACTCTACATTCTTTCAAAGTTGCTGGACGACGGCAGCACGCGACGAATCCAGGGTATCTCGATATGAACGAGTTCATACACAAGCACTTCCTCGACAATGATGGTCCCTCTATCATCAAGGTGTTGTCCGAGTTCAACGATCTTGAAACGCCTAGACGAAAACAGATTGGAGATCCCAGTGGAGCCAAGATTTTCGTTCGAACGGGATTGTGATGTGAGTGACTCTGTCGATGTACACCAGTCCTTCTTTCAATCCCGCCGGAAACGGCGCTGGTCCCGATTCTCTGTACAGACATCCTCTTCCGTTCATGCTCAGGTGGACGCCGAGAAACTGACTAGTTGACTGCTGTGACCCATTGCTCGACGCCATATTCCTCTGGTCGGAGATTTACTGGTTTTGGAGAAACCGATGGATTTGAAGCGCCTGATGGGTGGGGACTGCATCAGTGTTGATAAGTAACCAGGACGACGACTGCACAATTCATTTTATCAGCGCTGGCGTCTAGGCTCGAGACCCCTGCCGCTCATACCATCACCTCGAGGAACCGAAAACCCCTGGAGCGCTGCCGTACGTTATGGAACACCCGCCGCTCTATCCACATTGTTCTGATCAATTGATGACAGTGGATTATCCAATGACTCCTGGGTCAAGGCACCAGGTTCTCGTTACCCTTCGTCAGTTCTACGTAGGTCTGGTTCACTGAGTGGTTCAACTGACAGTGTCAATCACAGGTCTATACACGGATCAATCCGAGGAAACGAGATGAAGCACCTTTCTGGCATCTCCTCTCGTAAAGAAGTTCGGTCGGCTGTCTTCCATGTTTCAACTGGTTTTTCTTGATACAAGAGTTTACTTGCGCTGAGGCATAAAAACGCACCTTATCTATCGACTTTTTGCCTTCTTTTGCTCCCGCACACAATGCCCGACTGGATGACTGCGAACAGTTTAGCTTTTGGGTGCGTTGTTGTTCTATATCTTTGGCGACGAGCGCTCGGGAGTCGAAGCTCTTACCCATTGCCTCCTGGACCTCCTGGGATCCCATGGGTTGGGAGCGTCATCGGAGTCGATGAAAGTACTCCGTGGATAACCTATGCAGAGTGGGCAAGAACATACGGTAGGTTTCAACATGTCCATTTCCACGTCCCCTACTCATCTCTATCCTTGCAGGTGACATAGTTTACTCTCGACTCTCTGGAAAGGATATTATCATCCTTAATTCGGAAAAGAGTGCCAAAGATCTGCTGGAGAGCCGATTCAAGAACTAATCAGTCCGTCCATACTTCAAAACCACCACATCGTTGGTTTTCGTTTCTTCTCCTTCCGCTAATCTCACTCCATAAAGGTGTGGATTAGGACTCAATACCGCGTTTTTGCCATACGGAGATCAATGGCGGCTGCACCGGCGCTTTTTCCACCAGATATTTCGGTCCGGTGTGGTACACAGATTTCTACCGTCACAACACCGCAAGGCATGTCACCTCCTCAGGCGGTTGTTCCATGCCCCCGAAAATTTCGATGACCACGTTGCCGAGTATGTATACAACACCGAATTTGGTGATAGACTACACTCAACCTCAACTCTTCCTCGAGATATACGGCGGCGATCATCATGAACAGCGTACAACTACGATCCAGTATCCCGCAAGGACGAGCTCGTCGACATCGTTGTAACCACGTTGGACATCATTCTTTCTACTCTGCGCTTCGACGTTACCATCATGGTCGACGCCTTTCCCTGGTGTGAGTTACGTGTATTCCCTCTTCCACGCTCGACCACGAAATAAGTTTGGTTCAAGTGCTCTATCTTCCGTCGTGGTTTCCCGGCATGTCATTCAAAAGGAAACCGGCGATCGCACGCGAGCATTCAAAGCAATATGTTGAACCTCCGTTTGAGTATGCTCTTCAAAAAGTAGTAATGATTCGATGACCCATCTCATGCCTACGTTTACGTTGAGTAATTTTACGTGCTAGATGAATGGCATGTAAACGAATGAAACGTCGACAAGAGAACGAACAACCTGACGCTGGCTCCAGCCACGACTCTCGAGACCACATTTCCAAACTGCCAATAATTCAGCACCACCACGTACTCCACACCATCTCTGTAGACGAGTCAGTCACGCGTCGCCGCCGCGATAACGATAACGATACAAAGTAAATTAAACTG
>JBBPJQ010000321.1:0-29153 GCA_038088795.1 Boletus rex-veris
CACCTATACCGGAGCGCACAACAGCGTCGCCGAAGAACCTATTCAACAGGAACAGCTCCGCCTCCAGGAGACGTGGCAGTCGTTTGGCGTGTACGTTGGCTCACCGAGACCCACTCCTTAGCGCGATCCACTTTTGTGTTATGCATCTGCTTTCAACAGCTCATCCATTGCTTTGATATATTGTTCTTGTACATACCTGGACCTTTCCAATTTTGATTAGGGCGGTACTACATTTAAGATCGATGATAAGAATGTTATATTAATAGCATGGTCATACCGTTCGTACCCTCTATGATAAGGGTATTGTCCCTACCACGTGAGAATCAAGGGGTAGTCTCTCTACTTTACTTTCTAGGATGTACTGGATAAAGTCCGAGCGTGGGGACACCTCCCAGAATCCGAAAGCAGCCAAGTTTCTGGACGGTCGGAGACTAGGCGCAACGCCGCTCGTTACAACCCCTTGCAAAGCATCTTCATTCTCGCCACCTGTGCTCTGCAGAGCTCTAGTTCGGTCGGGACTGCGAGCAGCGCTGCGAACAGGATACCAGACGAGTCCGAAAAGCCCAACGAGCCGATCTTGAATTCGAGTTCTTGTCTCGATCGTTCCATATCGATCACTGTGGATGGATCGGGTCGTTCCTGGTTGATTCGGTAAAACACGTTGACGCTGTATGACCCAAGCGTCGGCTTGCATATTCGTTCACCCAACGCGAGACACTTACTATGCAAGTCCACCACATATACCCTCGATGCTTATGAGGAGAAAGACAAACATGATGCTAGTCGACGGATGATCCTCGGAGAAGATCCCGACGGCTGATTCGTATATCAAGGTCACGAGGATCAGGAACTGAGCAACCGCCGGAAAAGAGAGGAAAGTCTCTGGAAGGGGTGGGATACCAAGCGAGATCGACGAGCGCGAGATGAAGACTGTGGATTGATACACGAGCTGCGAACGGGGAAGATACAAATAAGTCGCGGACTCGTATGAATAAGGTCGTTAAGGGTCCATACCTGCCATAGTGGGTAGTAGTCTCTAATGGAGTGAATGATCTTGCTCAAGAGGCCATCACGTGGTAATGGGACTGGATATAATAAAGTTGGTGCTACACCCTACAGTGGAAGAGTTGAGCGGGCGAAAAGTGGAGCTCGGGGTGACTGACCTGATTAATCGTATATTCAAACTACAAATGACAGTCAAGGTCACAAACGTTTATAGCATCAAGATATGATGTACTTACAGTGTACACTAAGACTGTAGGAGGGATGATCAGACCTTTGTCATTCGAAATACCAGAGGACACTTACAGAGCGGAAGCATGTATTTGAGAACCATCGGCTTCACTAAGCGCCACTTGTCTCCCGCAGTTAGGAATACTGGTACTTTGGGTGGTTGGCCGAGAAGGGTATCCCCCTCGGCGACTTCCACATCCGGGTCTTCCTCCGGCAAAGGTGTGTAAGACCCAGGAGAAGGCGAGTCCATAAATGCAGCTGGACGTGGGAGCAGGAGGAAGTATGTCAAGGGCAATACAAAGGGCAATATCTGATGAAGAAAAAGTCGAAGTAAGATTGCGACGGTAAAGTGTACAAAAATGGTCTGCCTACCGCGGAGACGCCCACACCCAGACGAACACCAAGTCCTCTAACTTCCCACCACATGAAGGCCCCAACGAGTCCGGCAGCGCCAGTTCCAGAGGCAAAGTAGCTGGGGGTCTGATCGAAACAAACATCCCTGGATTTAATTGAATTTACTCACCCAACGCTCTGTCCTCCCAAGGAAAGATTGTAAGTAATCGATAGTTGTAAGAACGTCAGTTCGCCCAAACCTAGTACCAAAAAGTGAGGTTGCATTCTGACAATGATAGCAAATTCAGAACTACCAGAAGAGAAAGAGGCGATAGAAATGCCTAGGAGCCTCGCAGGTAGACTGTCGTGTAGGGCAACGATCTAAGGAAAGTCAGTGCCGCTGGCACTCATTTTACTAACAACACTCACCAGCATGCCAATGAAACTCAACAATGCACATCCCACGATGCGCCGACTGTACCGAATTTTGCCTTTAAGGAAATACGGCCACCCAAGTTTCGCCAACAGAGCAGGAAATATATTGCAAAAAGCGATGATTCCTTTGGGGGTTGATGGGGGGACTAGATCAAGCGCAGCAGATAGGATGATCACATATAAAACTGGAGCCAGTTACTTTAGCTCCTACGCATGACGCGGGTAGACAGTGGTAATGCCTACCATTGTTGATAAGCCCGAAGAGAAAGAAAGAGATGCCAAGCTTGAGCAGTTTCCTCTTCCAGCCTGTAGCGTGGTCAATGAGCACATAGTCGACGACAAGGTAAGGAAGATGCAACAGATAGGGTCCTGCACTGTGGGTCACGCACGATTGGTGGTGATGAGACTCGGGATGGCCCTGGATGGGATCAACACCCCACGAACCGGTGTGAGGGGAACCTCACCTTGTGGCTTGTCGGACGAGATGTCTTCGAGGCTATCCTCCCGGCTGCGGATTAGGATTAGAGACATGTCTCGGTCTCTGGTGTCGCTGTTGGGAGCTAAATCCTGCAGCTCCACTGCGTCAGAGTGCTGTAAAGGTGAGACACTGCAAGTCATTTATATCACCCTCCAAGCCTATCACACGCACACGTTCTCCTATAAGGACAACACCCCTCTGAGGAGGGTTACATTTCTACATTTGTCATGTACAGTGGGCAAGCATATCTATCCTCTCAAGACCGTCAGGCATGCCTCTAGCACGTCAATAGCCACGTCGACCTCATCCTTGCTCACATTCAGCGACGGAACCAGACGGACTGCGTCTTTCCCTGCTGTCAAAACGAGGACACCACGCTCCCGGGCCAGCTGCATGACCTGGCCAGGGTGCACCACGTTTTTAAACCCGAGGCCACGGAGCAGCCCACGACCTCGGATCTTGTCCTGGATAAGGTCCGGGAACCACTGAACCAGATATCCTAGTCGGCTCTCTAGATAGGCGCTAATTTCCTTTACGTGGTCCACAAACGCTGGGGAGCTCAGCCGGCTCAAGACATGGTGGCCGACAGCGCAGGCCAAGGGAGACCCCCCAAACGTTGTTCCATGGGTACCTATCGAATCGGAAACGTCAGCTTTGCCGAGTTATCGAGTATTCTCATATTACCTGCTGTCATCGTAGAGGCAATCGAGTCGCGCATCAAGACAGCACCAATGGGATACCCATTCGCCAAAGGTTTTGCCATTGTGACAATATCGGGATGGCAGTCGACCGGAAGAGAAGAGTGCGCCCAGAGTGATCCAGTCCGATACAGGCCACACTGTAAAGCGCATCAGAAAACATCCATGGAATCTGATAATCAACCCACTTGTATCTCGTCATAGATCAACACAGCCCCGGTTTCATCGCATCGTTTCCGTAACGCTCTCAACCAAGCTTCATCCGCAGCAGTGACACCGCCCTCGCCTTGCACAGGCTCAACGATAACTACGCAAGTGTCATCACTAATCAACCTAGAGAGGCTCTCATGGTCGTTGAGCGTTCCAACATCGACACCCGGTATCAACGGCCGGAACGGTGCTTGGTATTTCTCGGTCGACGTGACGCTCAGCGCGCCCATACTACGACCATGGAACGAATTTTGGAAACACACGATGCGTGTTTTCGTACAATATGGGTCATCCGCTTTGCCACCCGTAGCAGCAGCCCAACGGTCCTTGCCAACCTTGCGTGCAATCTTCAATGCGCCTTCGTTGGCTTCGGTACCCGAGTTGGAAAAGAAGACTTTGGCACCTGTCGTTGAGGGGGATGATCCTGTCGCGAACCCGAGGCCACCTTGTTCTTGAGTGCGGCTCACGATGAGCTCTGCAAGCTTTGGTGCCCGTTGATTGTGATACACGTTTGAAGTGTGAAGCAACGTCGACGCTTGCTGTTGCAAGACCTGACCCCGAGTAATTTAGAAAAAAGGAATAGTTGGAAGCCATTGTACACTTGCTCACCTCTGCAACGCCGGGATCAGCATGTCCCAACGCGTTCACCGCGATCCCTGCGCTAAAGTCGAGGAACTTTCGGTCCTCGGTATCCCATACCCAACTTCCACGACCATGTGAAAGCACGAACGGTGGTCGCGCATAGACGCCAAGGATGTATTGCTCTCCGAGAGCGAGGGTGCTAGAGGTAACGGATGATTTTGGGGCAGTAGACAGGTCATGGGTAGCCTTGAGGTATCGAGTGCTGGGCGCAGAACGAGGCTAACGGGGAGACTAAACAAGGGATCGCAAACTGGTCGCTATTTGTGGATCGTACCTCGGATGCAGCGGTCGAAGCAAATCCTGTTCGCACCATAACCCTTCTGGTTAACACCCTCGAACTCATACTAGCCACGACAGGACTTTGAAGGCGGCAAAGGCTCATAGCTGATTGAACAGCAGTCAACGATGAATATTGTTGAACGGAGATGGGTACTAGGACGGAGAGTTTTTATGTGTTGGTGGGGGTCCACAGGAGCCCACAGGAGCCTTCAATGAACCGCCAGTGTATCTGCGAGCCAGCAACAGCAAATTTACAGCAACGTTAGGCAGGGACATGCCAACCAGAGCACTGGCAGATTTTGCTCACACTCCAACTCCGCCTGTAATGTAAAGAAACCCTCATTCGACGGGAGCAAGTCGGAATAGAGATCGATGCACGAGGTTCGTCATATGGCGACTAAGAACATGCATGCTCAAGGTATTGAATCATAACAGGAGACAGGCTGTATGGAATACACCCAGTGGCCGCGCAGACCAGCTCACAGCATGGCTCATTTCTTCCGCAATAACCGTAATGCCAGCTCTTCTTCGTCTTCGATGTCGCGAGGCTGCACAGCACGTCCCCCTCTCGATGTGGAAGACGACTTGGTTCGCTTGGGCAGAGGGAGTTCAACCTCAACCTCATGTTCGTCCTCCGAAGGCAGGTCAAACTCGGGGGCAACACAGCCATCATCTCGATCGTCCAGTGACCCAACGGTGACACGGACTTCATCCCTCTCACATTGCATCTTATGTGACGGACAGAGTTTAAGGATGTGACATATTGAACGAGGGCACTTTCACTTACCCCACGTGAGCGCTCCTTGCGTTTCCGCTTCTTCTCCTCCTTCTTTTCTTTTACTTCTTGCTTGTCGACGACGTCTGCACTCTTCAGCTTCCCTTTCTCTCCTTCAGCAAAGGTTCGACCGGCTTCCTTGACAGCCTCTGTTCCATGCTTGTAAAACTCGTCCGGGTTGACCATCTCGTACACCTCGTGTGGGTTCCCTTCATCGTCAAAAACGAGCTTGTGCCCTATCTGGCTGTATTTGGCGACCATCCGTTTCGTTCGCGACAGCTTGAGCTTTCGTTTCGATAGGTCTTCAACATCGGGGTCAGAGGCGGGGAGATCGAGATCGTGGTCTGCGCGTTTGAGGGTGATAAAATCTTCCTCCTCTTCCCCTGCATCTCCGTGGTCGATAAGTTTGGAGTAATGCTCGGACAAAATATTTTGGTTTTTGCGCTCGAACATTCGATCGTACTTTGTTCGCACCGAGTTCTACAATAGACTTTTGGTCGAGGAAACGAAAATGAAATGAAAGAGACAACAAACTTTGGTGGCCTTGGAACTTTCAGGTGACTCTCGGATATCGTCCTCCGACTCTTCACCGCTTTCTGAACTCGACGAGCCTTCTACGCTTTCATCTCCAGATGATGAGACACCAGCTTTTTCGGACTCCATCTGCACTTGAAGTGCAGCCATGGTCCGAGACGCATTCTTCTGCTTCTTCGCCTGCTCCCTACTCAAAAGCTTGATCTTTGGCGTACCAGGTAATCCAAGCGATTCCGCAAACTTGTCGACGGGAAGCTCGCCAAACTTGAATACTGACTTGTCTTTATGAAGATATACAGAGCGGACGTAGGACACGAATGCCTAGATGAGAATGAGAGAAAAGTCAGTCCGAACGAAACTGTGTGGACACAAGAACACCAGACTCACGCGTTGCCCCAGGTACTTGATCTCAGGGTCCTGGAAAGCCAGGTTTTGCAGTTGGTTCTGGATGCTCTGAGTCTTGCTCGCACGTATCTTGACGTTTTCGATCCTCACTCCTTTCTTTTCGAGTGCAGCGAGCATGCCTTCCTCTTCGCTAGGAAGGAGTAATAAGAGTCCCTTCCCGGGACTATCGTAACGCGCCGTCCGGCCCACACGGTGAATATACGTGTCAGCATCCTCCGGGGCATCTGCCTGAACGACCCAGTCCACCGATGGAAAGTCCAATCCACGTGCCGCTATGTCAGTTGCAAACAGTATTGCATGTTGCGAAGATGTGAAGCGACTGTACATCGTCAACCTCGTAGCCTGCTTCTGTTTTCCGTGTAGATGAAGTAACGGAATCCCGGGCTGCATCTTGCAGAACACCTCGAACACGAAACGGACCTGTTTCCCGCTCGAGAGGAAAACAAGGGTTTTGGAGTGAAGGTGGGTCTTGATGAATGACCAGAGTATGTCGAGCTTTCGGTCGAGCATGCATACACTGTAGTGTTGTGAGAGGCTCGCAGGCGTCGCGGTCGAGCTTCCAGCTTCTTGTACACCGATGTGGACAGGGTCCTTGAGACTAAGACGGGCCAGCTGCGCTACGGATTGCGTTTGGGTGGCTGAGAAGAGCAGAGTTTGACGGGATTTAGGGAGGTGCGAGAGAAGTGCAGATAGCGTTTTGGCGAAGCCCATATCGAGGATGCGATCCGCCTCGTCCAGGACTGATGTCAAGTAAGTTCTTGCGTCATACACAAAGGATTTCAGATCGCTTACCAAGAACCTGTAAGTTATCGGACTCAAAACCGAAGGTCTGATCCATGTGTTGCAAAAGTCGACCAGGCGTCGCGACGAGAATATTCATTCGAGACAGACGCTCGCGTTCATCTTTGAGATTCTTCCCACCAATCACGAGCCCTGCAGAGAAGCTATGATAGCAGCCTATGGAACGCAACACGTCGAATATTTGGACAGCCTTGCTCTTCGTCACAACCTCCATTCAGCTTCAGTTTCAGAGACGCACCAATTCTCGCGTCGGTGATATGATTAGGGACCCGAGACCATCTTGAGGTCCCCATTTTCGACGATAGAGTATCTCAAGTGTAGGGATCAGGAATGCGAGGGTCTTTCCACTTCCTGTCCGTGCGGCGCCTAGGACATCCTTTCCCTTCAATGACACTGGTATGCTCGATGCCTGAATGTCGGTCATATCGACAAAAAAGCATTTTTTGAGACCTAGATTTGGCTCAGGCACAGTCGGCCAAGTGAAAGAGTTTGACATACCGCGCTTGGTGAGATTGGATATTGGAAGATCGGCAAAGGCTTTTATGTCTTCCGGGGGTTCCTAAAATAATATTATCTCCGTGTCCATCCACGAGCCGAGTCCAACTCACGAATCCCATGGCGAGTCTATCCAATTCGTCTAGCTGATTTCTGTCATTGATTCTCTTGACCAGGGTTGTGTGGAGGGGTTTTGCCGATTTCTTAGGCTTGCGCCTACTCAACGCAGCTTTGGATGGCCCTGCCTGTGGACCCATATCGCAGTATGTAGAAGTAAGTGCTACGAGCCGGCCAAAGCTTATGTTTGTACTTGTTTGCTGCAGTACCTTCATTTGGCAACACCCCTAACAGTACTAATCACTGTGATCAGCAGCCCTCGTGGCTGTGTCCAGCAACTCTTATCGGTACGAGGATGGAGACGTTGCCCCAGCGAAGGAGTAGTAAAAGAACAGTCATTGAGGCACCGCTCACAAATCATGTCCTACCTTGGTCGAAACGTCACCACGACAGTCGAATTGACCGCACCTTCCCCCTTGACAGTCAACCACCTCCCCAAACGATGCTCCTGACCCAATCCAGCGACCAACAGTAGGGTTTCGATGCCTGTTATCTTGACTGTCGACTTTCCATTGGGCGCGCGCGTAGCGTTCCCTGATTTGGCGGCGAGGTCGGGATCAGGCGTGCCAGCCCACGAGGCACCGTCCAAGAAACCCTTGGGAGCAGGTAGGAGTTGCAGAGAGTTGACGACCCCCGGTGCTGGTACTGTCCCTACAAGGGAGAAGGATTTTAGATTCGAGTCGATTTTCCATATTCGTATAGTGCCATCCCATGACCCTGGTGAAATGCATTGTCAGATACGACCTTGGTGGGACAACAGATTGAAATTCTTACCAGACGCAAATATATCGGAATACCGCAGACATGCCACTGACGTTATCCATCGAGGGGTCGTGACGACGCCTTCGGTGGACGATTCGACTTCGTGAAGACCATGACATAGTGCCTGTGTGAATATCGGCTTCTTTTTTTGAGTGTTCCATAGACATATTGAGCTATCATGGAGATCTCAGCTGTTTGGCTTCTTGTCGATACATCAAAGGAAAGGAACATACCCGGTGTCGCCCCCGCTAACAAATTTCGTTTCGTCGACCATAGCAACGCACTCAATGCTGCCCTCCACGAATTTTTTCTGCTTCTCTGTACTCTTCCCCCTCTTCCGACTCCCTTCTTCGTCACTGTCATGTCCCTCGAAAGCGCCTCCTTCCAATAGTTCGCGAAGCGCACTCTTCCCACCACCACGGAATACAAGTTGGCTCTCCTCTGGAATTTTCCAGTACCGTAGTGTTCTATCTCGCGCGCCGGCTGTGACGGCTGTTTCACCACGGAGAGCATCTATTGAGACGATGGTATCTTGGTGGCCAAATAGCGTTTCGACATATCCCATAACGGAGAGGTCAAATAGTTTGACCGTGCGATCAAAGGATCCGGAATAAAGCTGCAGGGTGCCTTTACGGAAGGCAAGGCTCTAGTCACAAAGGATATTAGTGACGATACCAAAGGAAAGGTAAGGGTCTCCACACACGGATATGAGGTCCTTATGTCCCCCAAAGCCTTTTACCCAATGATCTTTCTCAATGTCCCAAACAACGACTTTTTTATCCTTCCCGGCGCTCGCGAGATATTGTCCATTGCTGCTGACGGCCAATGCCAACACTTGGTCCGTGTGACCCACTACGTCGAATGGATTTGCCTTCTCCTTTCCTTTTCCTTTGGGATCCAAACGTTTCTTGTGAAACGTGGCTGTTTTTTGACCAGTCCGAAGGTCCCATTTGATTATGGTACCGTCTTTCGAAGCGGTGAAAAGGTATTTGGCGTCCTCAGTAGCCACAGCTGACGTCACGGACAGTCGGTGTCCGCGGCAACGAAGCCGCGAGGTAGGGGTGAAGTTGTACTAGATACGCGGTAGGCACCTAGAGAGAGATGGGGAATGCATGCGACTCACAGTGTCTGCAATGAATAGATGAAGCTTTCCGGAGTGCTCTAGTACATCTTGGCGAAGGCGTGCTGATACGAGCTCCTTGTCAACCTCGGCGGCATCGAACTCCCCATCGGCTGTGCGGGTGACATGAACGGCAGCTATCACATGGACACCAGCAGGCTCACCGAGACCCTCTGTTACGCTCTGCAGGTAGAGCTTCGCTAACCTAAGACGCTTCTCTGCGGGCGTCTCGTCGATGTCCTCGTCCCCGCTGGACTCGGGCTCGTGGTCTACACGGAGATCAAGGTCGTCGATTGCAACGTCATCATGGTCTGTCCTGTCCAAGTCTAATTCCTCATCCGTGTGGCGTTTCTTTGGCTTGGACTTGGATTGCGCGCCATTAGATTTGGATGGTTTCTTTGTGGTCGTGGAACGCTTTCGTTTCTTGGTTGCAAAGAACGCGTCTGGCATATTCAGTGTGACCAAAGAAAGTCGATCAAAAAAAATCAAGGTAAGCACGGAATTTGCCGAGGTCATGTGACTTGTGTCCATGTCACGTGATATAAAACCCTTTTATGGCAGATGCCTCTTGTTCAGTGACTTGTTTTTAAAGAAACTCCGATGGCAATTGGACTCGTGACTGCCCGATTTCTTCCACTCTCGTGCTCGTCCCGACAACTCATTGCCGCCCACAAGAGATCTTTGGCATCGCTCCCCACGATGAGCAAGCTTTCCGTAGACGACCTCAACCCCGCCATCCGCAACGTCCAGTATGCTGTACGTGGCGAGCTCGCCATCAAGGCAGAGCAGTACCGCGTCAAGCTTCAGCAGAGCCCGACCTCCCATGGACTTCCTTTCAACCATGTCATTTCATCTAATATCGGGAATCCGCAACAAAAAGGCCTCGATCAACCCCCGCTCACCTTTGTCAGGCAGGTGAGTCTGTCTTTAACTCCTGTGTTTGCTGTAGCGCGTTACGCGAATGCGCCTCTGCTCACGCCCCGCCTCACAGGTTGCTGCATTGATGGATTACAGGGATCTTAAGAATATTGCTCCAAATGCTTTCCCAAAGGACGTCATTGCACGTGCGGATGAACTATGGGAAGAGATCGGCTCTATCGGCGCATATTCTCATTCTCAGGGTGTCCCACTCATTCGTAGGCACGTCGCAGAATTTATTCAAGGTATTTCCTCTTTTTCGCCCGTCCGCCGCAGTGTATTGACTTGCTATGCTCTCTCAACGTGTCTTGTCGCGTGTAGCCCGGGACGGATATCCGGCATACCCTGAACACATCTTCCTTACAGGCGGGGCTTCTGCGGGTGTATCGCTTCTCATATCAATGCTCATATCCGATCCCGGCAAGTCCGGCATCTTTATCCCCATCCCACAATACCCACTGTACACTGCCACTCTCGCCCAATTTTCCGGAGTGCCGATTCCCTATTACCTCGACGAGACTAACGGGTGGAGTACCTCCGTCAACGAAATCAGATCGCTTCTTGAGAAGACACGTCAGGAGGGCAAGGTCCAACCCAAGGCTCTCGTAATCATCAATCCCGGTAACCCCACTGGTGCCCTCATTGACAGGAACACCCAAGACGAGATCGTCCATCTTTGCGACCAATACAACCTTGTCCTCCTTGCTGACGAAGTATACCAAACGAATCTTCATCGCCCAGAGACGCACCCGTTCACCTCATTCAAAAAGGTCGTTGTCGAATCTGGCAAAGACGTCGCCCTCGTGTCCTTCCACTCCATATCCAAGGGTGTCTTTGGTGAATGCGGTAGACGTGGTGGTTACTTCGAATGCACCAATATAAGCGATGATATCATCGCCATGATTTACAAGATGGTTAGCATTACCCTCTGTCCTCCCCTCCAGGGACAGATTGGCGTCGACTGTATGGTCCGCCCTCCAAAGAAGGGGGAAGAAAGTTATGCGCTTTGGGAGAAAGAGACCAATGCGATCCACAAGGCTCTCGCCGAACGCATACATCACATGGTAGCGGCTCTCAATGCAGTGGAAGGAGTTAGCTGCGTCGACTCACCCGGTGCATTGTACCTATATCCTCAAATCCAACTGTCAGACAAGGCGATCGAGGCTGCGGAATCAGCAGGTAAAGCGCCAGACGTTTTTTATGCTCTTGCGCTACTCGACGCCACCGGTATCTGTGTCGTCCCTGGGTCTGGCTTTGGACAGAAAGAGGGAGAACACCACTACAGGTTGACATGCCTGTGTCCTGGCGTGGAGGAGTATGTTGGCAAGCTCGTCGAGTTCCATGAGGATTTTACGAAAAAGTACCCCCACGTTTGATACCCCCGTCGTCATGCTTTGGATTGTATACGTATGCTGCCCTGTACATTGTCGTATCATCGCATCTACAACGCTGTAACCTAGTACCGGGGGCTGTTGATTTATCGGGCCGTAGAAGTCATTCCAGTAAACTTGTTGGTGTCAATCACCATCATCGCATGCCCACCGCTAGTCCACTACCCGTCTTCTCACACCTCCACGCGATGATGGGATGTGACAACTAGGACGCGGTACCCTTGATGCGACTCGAGACCCGTAACCGATGTTGCCGGTTCTTCAAATGAACTTCGTAATTCGACAGCGAATTGCCCGGTCCGAGGTTGTATAGCTAAGCTCTTTGGTCAGAAATCCGTTCTCGTTCCCTTCACGGTCACGCACCTTGCCAGGACAGTCCAGACACTTCATCCGCCACTCTGGCGTTGCTTCGGGCGAAAACTTACGCAAGATCGCCTCAAATATGTCATCCGGATACTTGGCCTGTAACGACACGACCGCAGCGGACAGCCACGCGGGTGTAGACTGTTCACTTGACGTTTGAGTACCAGTGATGAATGGCTGCGTACACGAGAACACTTACTTCCTGGAAGAAAGACGTGGCGGGGAAAGATCAATCCCCAGCAAATAGCTACATACACGAGAAAACGCACTGGCTGGATTGAAGGAGGGTTAGACATTGGTGGATAGCTGTGCATGCAACTTGTTCACGTACAACTTGCGCAGACTGACGGCCAAAAGTCGCGAAGGTCAATCAATACATTGATCAGATTTCACACCCAGAAAATGACGAATGAGGAACTTCTCCGCTGTCGTCGGTTGATGTTTCCCACCATAACGTTCTCAGTACCATCACCGTCCTCATCGTCGGTTGCCCACCGCGAGTCCATCGCCCGTCTTCTCACACCTCTACGCCGTATTCGTCCTACTGTTGCATACTACAAACTTGCTGCCCATCGCATACCAACTCTATGGACGCTGTACCGCGGTCTCCAGAGGCATGCCGAACGCGAGAACGTGGGTTGCACCATCTGTTTTCTGGTCGTAGGTTCACGCGGAATCTCAGGTAAAATGGCGAATACGCACACTTTTTGAAGCAAAGAGACACACGATTCAAGCACATGTTGCAAAGACACAGCTCGAGCGTGCATACCAGGTGAGACTCGTCATTGCGTCCACCACGACACGGCCGTCATACTCTGCCCTCGCACAGTGGCTCGATAAGTTCGTGCGCGCAAAACAGGGCGATGCCTATCTCCAGGCGGTCCTCGACAGATATGACCGCATGATTGCCAGCAAGCGCGAAAGGAGAGTGTTTGGTCGCCTTGTCAGGGAAGCCTTGGTGTGTTCGATTATTACAAGAACTTATTCGTAGCATCAACGCTGACTGACGCGACGCTACGAACAGGAAGACCAAGCCCGCCTGCGCATTCGCACCATTTTCAAGGGCTCCTTCATGCGCCCCACTCTGTACCACAGGCTCCTCCCGCGATTGGTTCCCCAACCGGTCAGCATCTCGTGCATGATCAACAAGCGGCGTCTCCGGAGGGAACGACGCTACGGGCAATCCTTGGAACTGATGGAATGGATCAAGGACCTCCAGATGGAGAGCGCGTTCGAGAAACAGTTGCGTCGTTCAGGAGCGCGGATCGACCGTGTGTTCAGCGACGACCTTGGTGCATGGCGTACGTATTCCATTACATGCGTTTTTGATTTTTGGATGCTGAGGTGCAACGAATGCAGTGCAACCATTGCGAGACAAACTGCGGATTATACACAAGGCGAACGCAAAGGACTATGATCGTTTGTACTCGGATTATTCCCCGAAGCTCCTGCTCTCCGGCGTTCGCGCGCGCCGCCAGAAAACCCAGTACAGGACACGTCGGTATGTGCGTGAGCGGGCTGGGGAAGTGTTTCCGTCCACGCTTGCGCGCATACGTCAGGGCCCACCCGCACATGTACTCGCCAAGATGACACCCGAGGAGCGGAGGTCAGACAAGATTGTGAGGAGTCCAAGTGAGGCGGGGTACACCGCGTTGGTGAAGATGAAGATGCGTAGGAAATTGAAGGATGGTGAGACGTGGAGGATGGAAGATGGGAGGGAGGAAGAGTGGGAGAAATTTGAGAGGTTGGAGGAGGAGGTGAGGGAGGAGAATATGCGACGATGGTCGGGGAGTTTGGATGGGATAGTGTGAGTCAATTTTGATGGGCTTAGGTGCGTGCTATATGTTATCAATGTATGCCGAGAGTTTATATTCCCTAATTGCAGGATTTCGTCGAATGTTTGGTGACCTTTCTAAACTACCTTTGCTATGACAAGCCGTGATTACGGATGAAAGGGGATGTGCGAGACTGAGTTGATGGTTCTGTTTGGTACGGGGCAAGACGTTTTGAGCTACTTGGTATCAACACATGTGCGTATTACTCTTGTGCTTCGGTTTGTCAAGACACTTTCAGATCGCAACGACTAGCCTTTGGGATTGATGTTAAGTTCGACGAGACTAGGGGCTTCTCAGGACCACCGGATGGAAGGTGGCGCCTGCTAAGTAATGCTGCAAGGTTTATTCACCAACGTAGGTGTCCCAGCTTCAGAGAGGTTTCTTTTCTTTGTAATGGAACACAATAGATAATCTCATCGGCTTTTCTGAAAAGCGACGGTATCCAGGATATCATCCAGTGGACCCTCTCTGGCTCCCTGCACCTTGACCAACCACCTTGTCGCTTTGGACGGGCCCCCAGAATATATCGGTCTTATCTGCTTGACATCATGGGCACCAGCTCCCCATGGCCATACTAACCCGTTCACGGCACGCAGTAATCCATCGCCGGATATTTTCACCGTACAAACCTTGAGGTTTGACACGGAGATCTATTGTGCGCTAGGCTTCGGTATTGGTGCCACAGTACGTCACTGAAGCAAAGTCCTTTAGCATGAAAAGTTCCCTGAGAACATCAAATTGATCAACGAGCTCCGTGCTATGGAGCGAACGAATGAAGGAGGCGACCTATTGCCTCCCCCGGGCGTACCTGAAGACTCAGAGCCGTTCGTCTACCCAATGGCACGTGTGGAACCCATCATGGTACTACTACATAATTATCCCTTGATACACAGGCGCTACAGCTGGCCATGTGGGTCGAGGAATGAATTGACATTATCGTTCTATCTACGTACTGCCTGTACGATTGTTTTTCGCAACCGTCTTTGGAGACTAGTCTGGCAACCAGAATATTTGTAGATTCAGTCAGCATTTACTATCGGACACAGTGTATGGACCAGAAACCAAAATACATGATAAGCAGATCAATCAGCAACAGGCATGGGGAGATGAATCAGTTATTCCGAATATTCGTCTTCAGAAGGAGTTGGTGTGCGAGAAACATTGCTACAACTATCATGTGGGCCTAATTCTGGAAAAGGTTCGCGTACAGTTGGGGGATTGGCCGACGCGAGCTTGTCAAGATTTTCTATCGTAAATGTGTCACTGCTGCTGCATAGATCACGACCTATCTCGTCCATCTGAAGATTGGCGTTCTTCAAGAGCGCTTCTACCTCTTCAAGTTCAGTCCGAGCAATTACGCCCATCATATCGATTTCACGGATGCGTAAGCGGCGATAATTTGCATGTGCAGCGATGGTATCACGGCTTGCACGAGCAAGCTGATACTCGCGAAGAGAACGGAGATCTTCGGACTCCTTTTCTAGCTTCACTGATGCCTAATTGACCGGACGTGAGTTCTCTGTCGATACTTGACCGTCTACGACGCAGTTCCCTACCGTAGTAGTTTTCGCCTTTTTATGTGGACGATTGGATTCGTCAAAAGGTAAGGAGCACCCTGGGCGAGTTCCTGCATGAATGTGATGATCCTCTGCAGTGTCACTTGGCATTACATGGCATGTTGCTCCTTGGGTAGCGACTGCTGCTTCGTAGTGCTTTAACTGGGAGGGAGCTGGGATGAAAACGAGTGGTATAGTTCTGGGTCTGGGAAGCACAGTAGATGCTGCATTTGTAGTGTCACTTGGCATTACATGGCATGTTGCTCCTTGGGTAGCGACTGCTGCTTCGTAGTGTTTTAACTGAGAGGGAGCTGGGACGAAAACGGGTGGTATAGTTCTGGGTCTGGGGAGCATAGATGCTGCATCTGCAGTGTCACTTGGCATTATATGACATGTTGCTCCTTGGGTAGCGACTGCTGCTTCGTAGTGTTTTAACTGAGAGGGAGCTGGGACAAAAACGGGTGGTACAGTTCTAGGACTGGGGAACATAGATGCTGCATCATCTGCAGTGTCACTTGGCATTATATGGCATTTTGCTCTTTGCGCAGCGACTGCTGCTTCGAAGAGTCTTAACTCGGAGGCATCTGGGATGAAAAAGGATGGTGATTTAGTTCTGGGACTGGGGAGCATAGATGCTGCAAGAAGAACTCAAAGTAAGAGAAGTTCGAGGGACTCGTGTCAGCAGGCCATTATAATGCCGCCGCTTCCTATGCCGTTATCATCACCTGCATGCATCGTGATATGACAAATATAACCGAACCCTCGTACCACCATTGAAATGATACAGCAAGTATCCTGTCTGCGTGATGCAAATAAATTTCTGTGAAACAGTGCATAAGAAGCATTTATTCTGAAGTTATTGTGCCCGAGGATGACATATCCAAGAAAGGAAATCGACACCTTGAGCGTTGACTCTGGCGTTGACGCGCTATAGTAGCGGCTATACTTATACGTAGTATGGCATCTCTCATCACTATCCTCGACCTCAAAGGAAAGCCACTCATACAACGCTCTTACAAGGACGATGTCCCACCGTCGTGCATCGAACGCTTCCTCCCTCTCGTCCTCGAAATCGAAGAAGAAGGCCAACAGGTAACGCCTTGTTTCTCAAGCCAAGGCATCAACTACATGCACATTCGACATTCGAACTTATATCGTGAGCAGTCTTGATTGTTGCTGAGCGTGTATCTTCGCTGATGTACTTGTGTTTCTCCGTTCACAAGTCCTCGCACTATCAAAACGAAACTCTAACGCGGCCGAGATCATCATATTCTTGCATAGATTAACACAGGTCCTTGTCGAATACTTCAAGGAACTCGAAGAGGAGTCGATACGGGACAATTTTGTGATCATCTATGAGCTCATGGACGAGATGATGGATTTCGGTTACCCACAGACGACGGAGAGCAAGATCCTGCAAGAGTGCGTGTACACAGTATCATATTCAACCTTGACGCTTATCTGTATCGTCTATGACAGATATATCACGCAAGAATCTCACAAGCTTGAGATTCAGGTTCGACCACCAATGGCAGTGACAAACGCCGTCTCTTGGCGGACAGAGGGCATCCGATACCGCAAGAACGAGGTATTCCTCGATGTTATCGAGAGCGTGAACCTTCTCGTATGTTTGCTTTATTACATGCTCGTGGCACGTCTCCTGACGTAGTTGCTCGCTCATTATACTGCGCCAACCTGTCCTGGTCGTTCTAAACACAGGTAAACTCGAACGGAAATGTTGTCCGATCCGAAATCCTGGGTGCAGTAAAAATGAAATGTTACCTATCTGGCATGCCGGAACTAAGGCTGGGGCTCAACGATAAAGTCATGTTTGAGAACACGGGTCGTAGTACGTCTTCCAACTATGCATCCTCTGCCTCTGCCTCACCCTCTGTCACCTACTTGATCTCAGCATCTCGGGGTAAAGCCATTGAAATGGAAGACGTCAAGTTTCACCAATGTGTCCGTCTTTCCCGGTTTGAGAACGACCGCACCATTTCCTTCATACCGCCGGACGGAGAGTTTGAGCTGATGTCCTACCGCCTCTCTACACCTGTGAAGCCGCTCATCTGGGTCGAAGCCGCCGTGGAAAGCCACAAGGGGTCGAGAGTGGAGTATATTGTCAAGTGCAAGGCCCAGTTCAAGAGACGGAGTACAGCGAACAACGTGGAAGTTTGGGTGCCCGTACCCGACGACGCGGATACTCCCAAATTCAGGGTGAGTGTAGTATTCATTTGGAGCTTGGATTGTGCGAGCGAAGCATTATCCTGGGGATGGAAGGGTTGACGATCCTTCTTTTGTCAGGCGTCGACAGGGAGTGTGCAATATGCCCCAGACAAGTCTGCGTTCGTATGGAAGATCAAGCAACTCGGCGGTGGGCGCGAGTACCTCATGAGAGCGCACTTTGGTCTTCCGAGTGTCAAGAGTGGTGAGTCATTCATCGCCATCCATTCCCGTCTCGGCCTCGTATTGACTTGGTGTGTAGACAACGAGCCACCCACACGGCCGCCGCTCACGGTCAAGTTTGAGATACCGTATTTCACAGTATCAGGAATCCAAGTACGCTACCTGAAAATTGTCGAAAAGAGCGGGTATCAAGCATTGCCCTGGGTGAGGTATATCACGCAGAACGGCGACGACTATAGGTACATTTTCGACCTTTTCAATATTGTCAATTTGCTCACCCGTGTGGTCGTACTTGCCAGCCTTCGGACGGCACAAGAGAAGGGTAGTACTCCGATCGTTCAGGCCATGTAGTCACATCTCGGTGGAGATATCCATGGTGTTTTTCTGTTTCTTGACGTTACGGAGTGAGGATGTAAAAATGCAAGACGGACTCTAGATGTATTACGTGTTCTTTTATTGTTTGCATCAACCTCCCGCCGTCCAGCACTGGCAGCAGCTTGCCTGGGAGTCTGGGACATGGACTAGGCCAAACACGCCTTGTCACGGTGTATCGTCTGAGCTCAACTTCAAGACCGACTCCATAACAAAGCCACCAGATCTCAGCGCTGAACAACGAGCGCAATATAGTATACGTAAGTGTCCTGACCATAACCTGCCATAGGCTGTTGTCCATCTCTTCTTTCAGTTCTTTCACGTACCTTCTAAAGACCATCCACATTCGAAAACGTTGCAGTCGTCGATATGTCCGAGTGTACGTCTTCTCTCCTTGATCAGACGGAACCTTCTCTCTGATGTGATGATTTCAGTCTCGTTCAGTGACATCGATTTTGACAAATGGTCCACCTTGGCCGATGGCACTACTGTCCTTGCCAAGAACGCCCCGTATATCCCCAATCCCGTTTCTCAAGACGAGCTTCCTGTTCCCCGTGCCGATGGATCTTGGGGTCCTCACGAAATTACACTATTGCCACAGACATACGACCCCGAACATCCCTATCTCTCTCATATCCTCGTCGACGGCCACGACTCGTTTGACTTGCCACGCTCCGTTAGCTGTCATCGGTTCAAAGACCGCGACTTTTATCGCTACCCCCCTCTTCCTCGTCGTGGTTACATCAAAGAATCTGTTGTTTCTTCATGGAAGGACGAGATTTGTTCCTATCGCCGTCGTGTTCTGCGTCTGTACAATGAGTTACAGGCAGCCAATCCCGGTCCTTACAAGGCTCCCATGATCGCCCTTGCACGCGCGGAAGATACTCTCTTTATGATAAACCACAGCATTATGTCGTACCGCGATGCTATTGAGTACACTCGTGGACTCCAGCGTTTCATCGCTGAAATTCAGGCCTTTCTTATCTGGGGGCACAATATCCTTGACCGCTCTCTAAAGACTACGGAACCCGTTCGTCAATGTTTTCGTGGCGCCTACGTTACCTCGTCGATCGATTTCAGCTACCTCTCTTCCCTTGGTATCCCGGTCTTTTATCTTACGGGCTTACGGTCTTCTGAGTTACCCCTCTTGCGATATGTTCGCATCACCGAGCTCACTTCTCTCTGTGAGTTCCGTACGTGGACCGACGTCAACGTCATGCGGCACAACAAGGATATCGCCAAAGGGAAACTCTTGCACAACAAGCCTCTAATGTTCTATCCTCCTCACGTCGACCGCTCTGATCCCCTCGCCTTTGAACGTGCCGCTCGTGGTTATGGCCCTCGAAACGACAGGCAATCTTTTGATCGTCGTCTGATCATAGACTCGCTGATAGTCGCCGGTCATGGTGAGTATCGCAAATGTCCTGTTACTTTCCTTTGTTGATTTTCTATAAAGTACCCAAGTCCTCCTCCGTCCATCGCAAACCCAAACCTCAAGACAGTGACTGGCGCCGCCAAACCAAGCGTATTCGCGAAGAATGGCCTTCTTGGGGTTGTGATTGGGATTATTTCTGGCATTACCATGCCGTCGGAGATGGTCTCCCTCAATATACACACCACGAGTCCCCCATTCCATCCCATGGCGCGCATTTCACGTACACAGCTCCACCTGTTCATCTTCTGTCCAACGTCCAATCGGATGATAAACGCGCCAAAGTATGCTTTACTTGGGTTTGTATGCGCCGTATCTGGTTGCTTCGGTACCGAGAATACCGCATCAACCAGTCCTCTACGATCGTTGTGACGACAAACAACAACGCCCCTCCATCTCCTTTCCATATTTATACTCAAACATGGCGGGATGTCTTGTCAGGACATTGGTGGCGGAAGAACACTTGGCCCCCGAATTCTGATTATGATCATCGCGTGTTCTGGCGTCACGGTGGTTCAGAACTCCTCGGTTTTTCGCAAGAACAACTGGAACAAGAACATGGCGACCCTACCGATGCGTATTACTCTCTCTCCGACGATTTATCTCCTCTGCTCTCTCCTGGCCGTCGATTGGAGCTCAAAGACTTTGAAGACAAGGCCCTTTGTAACATGGTCGTCTACGACCTGGCACTCACCAATCACAAGTTACAGTTGGAAGAGACTGATGATTTCGTCATGCATGTAGATAGCATGTCACTGGAAGATCGTCATGCTCGTCTCACGGCGCGTCAAGACTTGTTTCGCTCATCCTGGGACATTCCGAAAGCTGCATTCCCGTGGCATGATACTAACTGGCAGTCCACTTTGAATTGGAAGCAGGCTGTCCCATGGTATACCCTTTTTCGTTCTCTTCTTTCCTCTTGGCCACGTGAAAACGACCTAGAAAATATCGAATGGGAGAAAGACCTCTCGGACTTGGATCGATGGCGTTTCACGAGCTATTGTGAGAGTCTCGTCGTATTTTATCGTCGAACGGTCATGCATGTGTTGGGTGTCGCGGTCGCGCCTCTTTTACGCTATCCTTCTGTTGACGCTGTCGACCCCATCTTTTTTTCTATGTAATATATTTTTTTCATACGATTATTAGTAAAGACAGTTGCAAAGCTTGGTCAGGTTTATCTATCGTCCCTCTCTTGATCAGCAGTCACTCTGTATATCTCGTACAACCAGCCTCGTAATCAGTACAGTGATCAGCGCTGAACAACGAGCGCTAACGACTCGGAGTGCGACCGTGCCAAGCAGTGAAGCCAATTCAAATTTCCTTGATCTCGCCCATCCGATGGACCCAGCAGGAAAAACGCTTGTCGATATCGCGTCTGTCTCGCGACGCGTTTTGGACACACTCGTCAAGCACGCGGGTCACAAAACCGTCGAAAGCTTTCAGCTCGAAAAGATAGTCGTCGCTTCTGGGGCCATCCTGGAAACACTCAATGGAGCGTTGTTCCTAGGAAGAGGTACTGTCGACGATCGGCTCTTGGACTGGCTGTCTGGCGAAGAACCTGAACGATGCCTGGAAATCTTGAATCGAATGGAGGCGTTGCTCGGTCCGAAACTCGAGCACAGTCAAGGTTTCAAGAACTTTTTTCAATCATCGCGCTCCATGTCCGCCAAAGACAGGAGCAACGAAGCAATCAAGCACTTCTTGAAACATGAGGGTTACTTTCATTTCTTGCTCTCGACAGAGATATGGTGAGTGTCTCGTTGGATTGCAAATGATCGTACACTTGATTACCCTACTACTAGGAATCACGAGAGTGGTACGCAGCGACAGCCACTAGCAGCCCCTCCCCACAATGCGCGGCGCACGTACGAGGCATCTGCCCAAAATCTAGCCCACGTCGACCAACGTAAGGTAGGGGATGCAGCCAGCAAGGCGCAAGAGAGAAAGACTAGGAAACGGGGAGTCGATGGTGCGCCGCCACAAAATTTTCATAATTCTCCATTTAAAAAAGACCCTATACCCGCAGCAAAGAAACTGAGCGCCATATTGAGATGGCTACATGCATGGAACTGCAACGAGACATATGAACGTACCCTTCTTTTGCGGCAGCCAGATACATGCATTTGGTTGCTCAACATGAACGCGTATAAAACGTGGAGGAACACGGAAAATTCGTTTCTGTGGCTGCATGGAAAAGGTACGGTGTTCTTCCTGTTTCGGAATTTCCCTTAATGAAGCGCTTGTTCTCAGCTGGAGCGGGAAAATCTGTTTTGTCGTGTGTATGGGCATCCTTGCCTTTTGCAGGTATTGACTTTGGTTGTAGCGCTTTCGTGATCGACGACCTCAAGGATTCTCTACAAGATGGCAAAGTTTTGGCGTACTTTTATTGCGACTTCCGAAACGAGCGGTCGACGAACGCCGCAGAAGTGATGCGTTCCTTGCTCTCCCAGCTGCTACAACGATTCCATCACCGCGCCCTCGATCCCGGAGACCTGATTGACGAACTCATCGAGAGGAAAGATGGAGGCGCTTCGACGATCAGTAATGTTATACTTCTTGCTCGCTACATTTCTCGCGCAGCGAAGCAGTTTGATCAACAACCTTTCCTTGTAGTCGACGCACTAGATGAATGCACAGATGTCGAAGGTCTTCTCAATGCCCTTGCTGAATTGCGGAAGGGTGGTAGTCGATTGTTCGTGACCAGCCGGCCACTCCAAGTCATCAAAGACGGTTTGTCGGGCTCTGTGTCGATCGATATGGATATGATGAAGTACGAGGTGTCTGCGGATATCAGCTTGCATGTCCGAAGAGTTCTGGATTCTCACCGTCGACTCAGAATCATGCATACTAGCCTGAAGAACGAGATGTATTCTGTTTTATGTGAGAAAGCCGATGCGATGTGAGTACCATCACGCGTGCCCTTTCACGTATTCATAAGTACCGCTTTCTAGGTTTCGATGGGTTCAATGTCAACTCAGCAGCCTCGAGCGATGCATGACTGCGATACAAGTCCGAGAAGTGCTGAACAACCTTCCAAGCAATCTCCACGAGACTTATGAGAGAATTCTTCTCAAGATGAGCGAAGATGAACGCGAAGGCAAGGTTGTTCGGTGTGCTTTGGATTGGCTTGTAGTTGCCTTGTCCCCCCTGCGGTTGTCTCAAGTCATCGAAGGCCTTTCAGTTGACCTCGATCGACGAGTTCTTGATCGTGCCTGTGGACCAGTTCATGGCTCCGCACTGCTGGATGTACTAGGGAGTTTGGTTACATATAACGAAGTGACAGATATTGTCATTTTATCTCACTTCAGCGTCAAGGTAGCCGGACGTTGCAATTGCTTTGATTCCATGTGACTGATCGTTTCATTTTTGTAGGAATACTTGACATCACGCTCTCGCACCTGTCATCCAGCACATTATGTGGACGAACAAGCGACTCATAAGAAGCTGGCTCTGCTGTGTATGTGTTACATCACCATCTACCTTGAGCAGGGCCAGTTGTCTGGCGTTTATGAGGCGCCACTTCAAAATACTTGTGAAACCGGTATACGGGTTGACGACTCGGCTATGACGGTCGGCTCTATGAAGTATCAGGTGTCACCACTATCACCATCACCCCAGTTCAGCTCCCTTGATGAATATGTGCTATCTCATGGTTTTCGCCACCTTTCCCATATCAGTCCTGGAAACCGAGCCGTCCTGCGTGCTATTGAAATTCTCCATCTGAATGCACAACGGCATCCTTTGGAGTGGGATCGATTGTGCAGAAGATCCTATTCCCTCAACAGTCCATGGCCAACTCTCAAACATGACTTTATGCTGTATATTCTTATTGCTTACGCTCCTGCGTCATCCCTCCGTTCTTTCATTGGCCGTGCTCAGCTGAAGTCAAAGGACGGGACAAACCCACTCGTATATGCGGCCGGGTTTGGCAAGATCGAACACGCGCAAATTTTACTGTCAAGTGGCGTCAGCCCTAGCCAGATAGGCTTAGATATCTGCTCCGATCACCGTCGGCTTCTGCCACTGGAGGCCGCTGTCGAAAGCTGCGACCCCCCTATGGTCGATTTGTTCTTGACTGAAGGTAGTCCTGTGCCGCACAAGATATTTGTTGATGCATTGTCACGGGACTGCGAATTTCCCGCTTGCGTTGTGTCCAGGTTGCTACAGACCGATGAATTTACGGAATGGGCAGCCCACGTGCAGGATGAAGGACTCCTTCTACGTGCATTGGATCCGACGCGATATGTGGTTGTCACGTTCGAGCTCTCACAACAAGACATAGATGTCATTCAACGAAGATTTGTTCAACTGGGCTACGATCCATCTACTCGATTTAACACGACATCTCTTCGGCGTGCTGTATCTGCAGGGCATATTTCTACTGTTCAGCACATGCTTTCGTTAAACATACCATTACCCCCCGACATCATTCTCCAGGCATCCTTGAGCCCCACTCCAGGCGCTGCAATGATACGTCTCTGTCTCGACAAAGGGAGTGATGTACATGTTGTTTCTCCCACTGAGGACACTCCGCTTCATCTAGCCCAGTTCCGCTATCCCCAAATTGCCGAAGATGATCATTTGGAAAGTGCTCGAGTCTTGATTGCTGCGGGATGTTATCCATCTAGATGCAATCTAGCTGGTGAAACACCACTCCATCTTGCCGTCAGGAATGGATACCTTTCTGTTGCCGAGCATCTACTCCCATTACATGTACCACTGCCACCCGATATCTTGCTTGCTGCATCCGAGTCACGGAATGCAGCAACGATACGCCTTCTGACAAGCAAAGGAGCCGATGTGCATGTTATCGCAGCAAATGGGGATACTCCACTCCACCGGGTTCTGCAGGATCCATGGGATCGCTCGGAAGAACGACTCGATTGTATTAAGGTTCTCATCAATTCTGGGTGCAATCCCGGTATGCGAAATGTTCACGGCAAAACCCCTTTTGATGTTGCGGCTGAGAACAGTCATCTTTCGGCTGTTCAGTATCTTCACAGCACACTACTAAATTCCCCATTCCCCCCAAACATCCTCCTCTCTGTCGCTGGGGTTGAATCGCCGGGGAGGACTCCCGTGATCAAGTTCCTTATCAGCAAGGGGGCCGATATACATGTCACTAGCCCCAATGGAGATAGTCTTCTTCACCTCACCATGACGGACATGATGTCTCCCTGGGAAACGGAGTGTTTGACAAGAATCAAAATCCTCGTCAATGCTGGATGCAACCCACACGCATGCAACCTAGCTGGTGAAACACCGTTCCACATCGCGGCAAGGCAGGGATACACATTTGTCATGGAGTATCTACTCTTGCTCGGCATCTCGGTACCTCTAGACATGATGACGACTCAGTTCGAAGGAGAGAATTACAACATCCCACAGCGTTGCAGATCTGTTCGCTTCCTGCTGGATCAGGGAGGTGACGTACACACAGTCGGAAAAAACGGTGATACTTTGTTGCATCTCGCTGCGACGCTTTACCCGGAACAAGATGCTTTGGAGTTGGCTAAACGCCTCGTTGAAGCTAGGTGCAATCCGTCTGCACTGAATTCGAAACAAGAAACACCACTCCATGTTGCTGCACGGCGTGGGTGCATCTCGTTCATGGAATATATTCTTTCACTGGACACACAGCTCCCTGCCGATATACTACTTCCTGCCTCAACCAGTTGCTACAATAGAGCGCAGTTGATTCGTTACCTTATCCAAGAAGGCGCCAGTGTCTTTGTTTCCACCACAGACGGAGATACTCCACTCCATCTACTCCTAACCGCCACAAAAGAAGGGGAAGAAGAAGAAGATATTCTGGAATGTGTTAAAATCCTCATTGATGCTGGGTGCGATTCCCTTACCAAGAATGTATCTGGGGAGACACCGCTGCATCGTGTGGCGAGGCGAGGATACAGAAAGACCCTGGAATATCTTTTTTCCAAAGGAGCTCCGCTGCCTCACGATATCTTGCTCGCTTCCGAGACAGTAACGACACTTTTATTTCTGCTGGACAGGGGTTTGGATTTACGCAGCGTCGCAGCTGATGATGCTACGGAACTCATGCATCGCGTGCTCGACACGGACGATCGCACGGAAAATGACGTTGTGGAATATGCTCGGATTCTCATCCGGCGTGCCGGCTGGAATCCTTTGCTGAAAAATTCCGCTGGAGACACGGCCATCCATGTTGCGGCGAGAAGAGGCAAGATGGATGCTATCAAGTTTTTCCTTTCGCAGCACGTGCCACTGCCCCCCGATGTCCTCCTCGCTGCAGTACCCAGTGTCAAAGGTTGGCACCATTACCACGCCGTACCTTTGACCCGCTTCTTTATTCGCGAAGGAGCGCGCGTCAATGTCGTTGCATCAAATGGAGAAACACCCTTGCATCTCGTCATGATGTACGGCTTCCCTCCTGACAAGGATAAGCCTTTCACTCGACAGATGTCGTGGGAGGTGGTCGAGATCCTGCTCAACGCCGGTTCTGACCCACATGCACGAAACGCGGACGGGCAGACTCCCTTGGACCTTGCAGAAGCAAAGGGACATTTCTTCAAGGAGAACTTCCTTCGCTTGGTCCGCAACGCTCATCCGGACCGTCTACGTTTCTGATTGAAATCTGTATATTACGTTTAGGGGTCGGAATTCCAGAACTGCCCTCTTGTACATCTCTTGTACACGGAAAACATAGGATGTACCATGTACAGTAACTGAGTATGTAAAGAAATCATTCAATCCCCGGTGGATCCCAACGGTTTTCTTGAAATTCAGGACACCGATTGATAGTTGAGCTTCGTTAGGTCCAGAATGAATGTGACGCACATCGACTCGTCCGTTCCATGCGCTCCAGTTCATCGGTAGGAGTGGCCTGGTAACACGCAAGCTCGCGGATTCATACCTCGGGTCACGAGCTGTTCGGTGTCACTGCCAATGACGAGTTCATAGTAGGGAGTTCGAGTTATCACAAGTTTGCAAGTCCGCGAATTATTGGTTCCGCGAACAGAACGCGTTCGATCATAACCAACTCGAATAACAACACAACACGCGACAAGCTAGCCACTGTAGCCCCATCCCTAGCCAGCTAGGTAAAAGTGACCAGGGTATACATACACACCGAACACCACAGCGAAAACAGGCACCTCACCGAATCCCTAAAATCCCCCTCGCACCCCCCTCTTCCTTCTTCGCCACCGTCTTCTTCTTTCCTTTGACGTCTCTCGAATCCCAAATCCGCCAAAACTTGAGGTTCTCGTCACCAGCACCCGTCACGAGAACCTCTCCGTTGGGTGAGAGTGCCGAAAACAAGACGCGCGAGTCGTGGGCGTCGCGAATCTCGAATAGTTTTGGCGTCGGCGTCGGCGTGGGTGTTGTCCCGCGCGATCCGGTAGTACCCGACCCTGTTCCAGAGCCCGACCCAGAGGGGGACGGTAAAGGGGGATACGCCCACCCGATGATCGCGTTCCCTGGAAACCCATGGGTGCTCACCAACTCCTTGCGATCTACACTCCAATGCACTCCGGTGACTTGGGCACCGGTATGGTACGTATGCAACCTCGCGCCGGTGTTCATATTCCAAATATGTATACAGGTGTCTGACGTCCCACCCCCGCTAGCGAGCAGGGGCGACCACGGTGAGAATGCGAGGGCCTTGACTGCCGCCGTGTGGTTGCGTTTTGTCCACTTTGGGGCGCCGCGAGTGTTAGAGCCTACGTCGCCACCGCGGCCGTCCCAGAGGTTGACGACATTGTCGTTGCCACCACTTGCGAGGACCTCACCGCCGGGGCTCCAATGCAATCCACACACCTCGCCCGTGTGCCCCTGGAGTGTTGCGATGACGTGACGGGGAACACGGACGTCGTGATGCACGATCGAGCCATTGGAATGACCCGATGTCAAGATGTGGTTGAACCAGCTGAGACTGGCGACCTGACCAGCACTGGTTGCATCCGAACTGGGTGCCATGGTGCGCAGTTTTTGAGAGGATGCCACGTCCCAGAGCTCGATCGAGCCTGTACCGAGGCCGATCCCGATGTAGGCGCCGTCGCCGCTGAAATCGAGGCTGGCAACGTAGGTATCGTCGGGTGCGTCACCGAGATGGGACACGATACCTGTATCGGCTGCCCAGAGGTAGATGCTTTCGCCAAGTGCGACGCCGACGACGTTGAGTGTGCTCCACGAGATGAGGTTGAGGTAAAAATCATCGACCATGCCTGGTGCGTCGAGGACGCGTTCCGGAGTGGTGGGGACGCGTCGGGACTTGGTGGAGGTAGTGCCATTGGACGAGGGAAGGGCATCGCGAGCATACAAGGGCCGTGCGATGTTGCGCTGGGCGGAGAGGAAGTTGGAAGAAGAGGAGGCAGGGGGAGGTTCGTGGTATGCAAGGACGCGTTTGTTAAGGGGCACACCGGTGGCATTGGCGAGACGGGCGGTATGGCCTGGAGAAGAGGTGCTAGCGTTGGCGGCTGCAGCGGTTGCGCCAGAGGAGAGGGAGGAAGGGAGGGCAGCGTCTTCGCGCGCGGTGATGAAGCGATCTGGGTGAGCCGAGGAGTGAGAGAGGGAGCGCTCGCGAGTGGAGGGCGTGGAGCGGGAGCGCTTCAGTTCTGGCCGGGGTGGATGGTAGTCGTGTGAGACGACGTCGAGACGGGACTCTACGCCGCCTTTTCTGATGACACCTGCATTGGAAGACGTCTGTTGTGATACAGCAGCAGATGTGGTGCGTTTTACGGGGGATGCGGTGCGAGAACGGACGAGGAATGGGTTTGATATATCAGCCGGGTTGAAGGCGCGTTTCTGGGGTGAGCCGAGAGAGACGGCGTTGAACTGAGAAACGATGGACGGTGTGAGGGGTGTCTTGGCATCGCTGCGAGACCGAAACCGCGACGGCGTCTTTGGTTGGTTCATCATCGAGCGATAAAATATCCGAGCCGTGTTTTGAACCTCGTACCACGTGTAACATCATGTGATCAGTCACGTGGTCACGACACGCTTCATGGTCAGCCTCTGGTCATTCAAAAAGGACACCAGACAGGGGGAAATTCAATCATGTCTCGACGACGCTCGTTTATCACACTCCTTTGCCTCCTCATCTACGCCCTCGCCGTCCCTCTGGCTGACGACGACGACGACGACGACGACGGGTGTGAGTCAGACACGCTGCTGCCCATGGTCACCCTTGCCGTCCATGTCCCAGACTCGCCCTCGGCGGCCATCCTTGCCCCATACCAGCACCCACCCACCCCACATCCATCCCCCTCTCAGCTCCCCCACGCGACCCTGCCCGTGCACCATCCGTCCAAGACACCAGCCATTCTCGGCACTGTGTTCGGCATCGTGATCGCCATCGGAGCCTTGGCCTTGGCTGCACGCTATCTCGTTCGCCGGCATCGCATCGCCGCAGATCCCTTCAAGGACCCTCCCAAACCAAGATTCACCGCATTCCGGTTACGCAGGTCCGATGCTTCCAGGAAGCGTCTCTCGGACGAGTCCTGGGTCTCTCCTACACTCCCCTACATGGGGTCCCCAGGATCACCGCTCTCGCAAGACCTCGAGCTGCGTCGGTATACCTGTCC